>UCOK01006527.1:0-76302 GCA_900474325.1 Synergus umbraculus | reverse complement strand
TATATATATATATATAATACTATGTCTATAATGAACTCTGTATCTTAAATGAACAGTGATTACTCTGCAATTAATTTACAAATATGATTTGCTACATTTAAACTTAATATTAATTCAAAATGATCAATATTTATAGAAATTTCTTATGAAATTATTGGATGCTTATTTATGAAGTGTTTTTAATTTCAATGTGGAATATTTAAAATCGTTATTTTGCTAATTCTTGCAATTTCTTAAAACTAGAACTGCATATGAAATGAATCCAACTCTAAATATCAGATTTCTTATTTCACTTCAATTTTTTAATCGATTGAATCACTCTTAATTTAAACAGAAATATAATAAAACTTTCTATTTAGTTTGAGACAAAACTTATTATAAAAGCTTTTGAATCTGTGAGAAGTTTAATTTGAATTTCTTTTTGTTTGGAAAAGATCCAAGTTTGAGAGACTTCGAATTTAAAACCGATGAAATTCGAAAAAGTCTGCTAATTAATAAGCGTTTAAATTTAAAAATCAATACGTAAAGATACCCTTTAATAAATTGAATTTTCAAGTTGAAATCTTATTTATATTGAATTGTTTGATATCTTAAATGAAATAAAAAAATTAAAATTAAATTAAAAATTAAATTAAAATTAATTCGCGAAAAAAATTATAATCACTATCATCGATTACGTAAATCCTAAACTATTTCCAGCCTATTATAGATCAACTTCCTTCTATGACAATTATCCAAACAACTTACACTAAATTTAGCAAAAAAAGATTTAAAAAATCGCGAAATGTTTCCTTCAGTAATTCAGTACGATAAAAATCAAGAGATGTGTAGTCCGAAAAAATCTTAAAATAAACACCTCGAGAAAAGGAAAAATAAGGCGTATGTCAAAGGTCAATCTCGAAAGATCTCTCGAACTAGGTTGTAAAAAGAGCTAAAGAAATTAAATAAACGAAAGTCGCAACAGGTTCAATCCTCTTATCTACATACTCCCTATTTATCAGAAACCGATAAATTTTCTTTTTTTACTTTTATCTCCAGTTGTACGGACTGTAATATAATGTTGGATGCGGAGAAATGAAGAATATACCTACCAGCTGTCCAACTGTCAAAATAGAATAAATGGAAATTATCTGAGAAAGTGTGAATATGCACACTCTTAACATTTTTTTCTTTTGACGTATGCAACGAACAAAAACAAAACATAAACGTCAGCTGATGCAATAAAATTGCAAAAAGTTAGAGCGATTCTTTGTTTTTGACCTGCAATAATAATAATGAGCGACTTTAGACAACCAATTTCATACATTTTATTCTATCCTGATACAACTTATCTACTAATAACTTATTTGCTTTTCACATAACTTGAATTTTAAGAGAATAGTTAAATAATGAAAAGAAAATTCTTTATCCATGTATGAAGTGTAACTCGGGAAAAAGATGTTGATCAACACGTTTCGAAATATGACTTTATATCGTAACTTTGGGCACTGGGAAAGTTCCTCTCAGGATAGAGAAAACAAATTTATTATGTGTATGTGTTACAAAACTGATGTGCAACACTATTTATCTCCTTGACGGATTCGACACGTTTTATTCATATTAATTTACTTAATGAATTATTCAAGACGTACAATAAAATAATGACAATGATCTATATCGATTTTTTACAATTTGACAAATCTTAGTCAAAAAAAATTCTAAAGAAATTTATCTTTCTGAGATAATCGTTGAAAACCTTTTGGGGATGGTTTCGACACCTGTAGAGGGTATTAGTAAATCTTGATATTAATTTCTGATGCCTTGCTACTGAATATAGAAACTTTCTTAGTTATTTCTTTCGAAGTATAGTTTAGCTAGACTATTACAAAGGTCTGAGTCTACTTACGTTCCAAGTAGTTCCTTGAGGATGTATTTTTCATCGACGGAGGGGGATTTGTCGTCCTTTCCATCTTTTTTGAGCTTCTTATTAGAATCCTTTTTCCCGAAAAGCGGCATTTTCGAAAGTTTTCGGCGGACTGTCTTTCCCAGACGGTCAACCTGGCGGTCCTGTGCCCCAGCTGCTAGTCCGTCCGGTCTGTCTCGAAAAAGTGACAGGTTGTACTGATTTAAAGTGACAGCAAGCGATAGAAAAGACCTCGGAGATGACGACACAAACCAAGCAACTCGTAAGACGAAAAAGTAATTTGGACTCTTGACAGAGCCCGATTTGGAACAAAATTAAAGCGATTTACTTGTCGATCGTGACGCGCTCCTTCCCGGGTGTTGAATGACTATAGACACTTGTTCTTATATTCTATTCCTTTAATGGATGCTCGCGCGTTGCGCTACCTACACCACTTTTTAATTCACTATTTGCTAAGCACTTCCTTGGAATACGTATGAAACTTTTCTCCTTTTGAGAGAAAATCCCAGGGTTGAAATTCAAAGCGAAGTGGACATGTCACGAGTTTTGAGAACAATGAGAAAATGAGGAAATCCGCTCTTATTAGAGACTCCGGATGATAGAGTTGAGTTGCTTTGGCACGTAGGAGCGATTTTCCCCGTTTTTTTGACTACATTCATTGGTGTAACTACTTGTCTGATAATAGTGAGTTCTGCGATGTCTGTCTACTACTTCACTGACTTTACTGACTTCTGACAGAGGCGAATAGAGCTCAGGGTCGCGGCCTCGTCGAACTGATAGCCACGGACTATCCCCTTATTCTTATTATTATTGTTAATCCAAGACTTCTTGGATTGCGATTATCACTCGCGAAGACTCGTCTGTGTTTTAGGACATTCTGGGGAAAGACGTCGAGTAATTTTATTATAAGGAAAACGATATCGAATAATCGAAGTAGGCGGCACCTTTCGTGAAAAAAGAGCGATATGATTATAGTGATTATACTTACACACTTATTCAGTAAAATTGTGGTAAAATGAAGGTCAGCGCGATAAAGAGAATGGTTTTAATTCTGTCGGAGACTGCGTAGTGGTCGATGCTTGAATCAGTTGAATCTTTTGATCCTTTTGATATAGACCTTTTCAGAGGTTATGTTTGGATCATTTTTTCCATGATTTTTTCACTCAGATCTTTACAAGTAATTATTTTGATAATTTCGGTAATTAGATTTTCACACTTGTGTTGAAATATATATTTAATATGGCCTGTGATTTATTAAATTGTTTATGGATAAAAGGGTCTTAACAGTTTTACTTGTTATGCTTGTTATATACATTGACAGCTGATAGAAGTAAAGACAATCTAAACAGTAAACACAAAACACAAGTTCCTCAGTTTTCTTTTTCTTTCATTCTATGAAGAAGAATGAGAAAGAAGATCACAAGTGCGCCTGTTTTAATTAATTAACAGATGTTAGTTTGAGCGGATCGCTTCCAAAACACGTCAATAATGTCACAGCATCATTTTCTAGTAATTTTATGATTAGTTCTAGCCTATTGCGCATACGACGCGCATGACGTCTGATTGGTTGATATTCGCGCGCAGTTTAAAATGCTAAAAATATTTTTATTGTTTATTATAATTAATAGCATTTTAACTCATATAAATTTTTAATAGACTCATATTAATGAACCTTGATGAAAATAAAAATTAACTGCATCCACTTTTCACGTAATTAGATGATTTGAACGGTCACTTCTCATCTTCTAGATATGATTAGATTTGTCCCTAAACAGTTGGGTGCCCTGAATGTCGGCCATTATTGTTAATCAATTCAGACGTTTCAAACTTCAGAGTTGATCAGAGCATCATCAAGCATTATAGTTGATTTTTGGATTTTTGCCGCTTTCATCTGCGTTTCATTTCGACGGGCGTTTTTTTACTGTTTTAATAGTTTACGAAGTAAATATACTTGTGCTCACAAATCTTTAATTTCTTCCTAAAATGTAATGATAACAATTTGTGCTCAAAACTGATAGTGATTTTACACGAGACTTGCTGGAACATTTAAGGTTAAGTTCCTGTCAGAATGGCAGACGTGCGTGATATTTTGGATATTGAAACCCCAGCGGCTACAGAATTGACAAAAGAGTCAATCTTGGGAGGAGATAAAAAGGCAAGAAGGAAATATGACTACCGAGTGCCAAAGAGACCGGAGGGAATGCACAGAGAAGTGTTTGCTTTACTTTGCAAAGACAACAATGATGTGCCTCCGCTTTTTCCCACCGACACGGGCAAAGGATATAAACAAATCAAAGCAAAATTGGGTATGAGAAAAGTGAGACCCTGGAAATGGACACCTTTTACAAATCCTGCTCGTACTGACGGAGCAGTTTTTCGTCACTGGAGAAGAGTTGCTGACGTGGGGAAAGAGTATCCCTTTGCAAAATTTAACAAGAAAGTTCCAATTCCTACTTATACAAATGCGGAATATATGCAACATTTAGTATCAAATACATGGAATCGTGCAGAAACAGATCACTTGTTCGATTTGTGCAGAAGGTTTGATCTCAGGTTTATTGTTATTCACGATCGTTGGGATCGAGCCAAATTTTCAACGAGGAGTGTTGAAGAATTGAAAGAAAGGTAAGTAATTATATTTAAAAATTACATAACTTCAATCAAAAGCAACGGGATTTCATTTTCACCGTATTTTTGTATAGTCTAGTCAAATTTCATCTTGAAAGAAGAGACTTCTAATTAATATGTTTGTAGATACTACCAAGTTTGTGCATCTCTCACAAAGTCGAAATCCCATTCCGAAAAGGTTTACACGTTCGACGCAGAGCACGAAAAACACAGAAAACAGCAACTGAAGAAATTATTCGAAAGGACTCAAGAGCAAGTGGAAGAGGAACAAACTTTACTTGCCGAATTGCGTAAAATCGAGCAAAGGAAAAAGGAAAGAGATCGTAAGACTCAAGATTTACAAAAGTTGATAACGGCAGCTGACCATCAAGCAGATCCAAGAAAGAGTGAAAGAAAATCTTCGAAGAAAAGTAGCAGTTCGTCCAGAAATAGGCCAAGCAAAACAGATTCTTCTCATGTAAGTTCATTATTTATATAATTGTTTTTAATTGACCAAATACACAACTCTAATTCTTATTAATTGTTAGTAAGTATGATTATTATTTTGATTATTTGTTCAAGATACTTTTTATTTTATTTTACACAATATACACAAATCCATTAACCTCTGAGTCCTTATGGTCTGTCACCAAAGACCATTAATTTTCAGGCAGTGGAGTCTGCGGGAATCAAGTTTCCTGATTTCAAAAATAGTGGAGCCAGTCTTCGATCGCAAAGGATTAAACTACCGAGCAGTTTAGGACAAAAGAAAATGAAGGGGATTGAACAAATGCTAACAGAAATGCATCTTGATAGTAAGATAATCCATAATTTGATAAGACATTTAGTTTATAACACGTTTTTAATGTTTATTTACAATTTTTATTTCTCCATTGTTTCAGAATTAAACCCACCACCAACAGAACAGATCTGCCAGCAATTCAATGAACTACGCAGCGATATGGTTTTGCATTATGAATTGAGAGGAGCACTCTCAACTTGTGAATATGAATTGCAGTCTCTCAAGCATCAATATGAAGCCCTCGTCCCTGGAAAGGTTTGTCCTTTAATTTCTTATACTTTTTTAATCTACTCAGTGATTGAAATGCACGTATCTTTAATTTTAACTCTTATATATGATTTGATTTATTTTTCCAGACATTAACGATACCACCCGTCCTTTTGCCAAAAATGGAACCTGAAGTTAAATCAGATATCATAGACGTTGTTGGATCTCCAAGTAATCCAAATATCGTACATTAATTTAAAAGACTTGAATCTAAATTAACTTAATTTAAATTCTTTTCAGATCTATAAGTTGGAGTGTCTGGCTTGTTATTCTCAAGCATAATTTACAGATATGTATGTAGAATTCATTTGTATATAAAGTGTTAATAACTGAATAATCTAATGGTTAACTTCAATCACTTTATTTAATGTATTATAATATCGGCGGTATTATTACAATTTTCTTTTCTTCTTTTTTACTGTTTGACGATTTAAACAATTATAGTTTATTGTAAAAAGTGATTACAAAACTTGTTTATATAGGAAGTTTTTGTATAATTGAGTTATTCTTAAAAAATATTTAAAAATCAAATCGTGTAGGAAAAATTTTGAAATTCAATTTCAATCAATTTCAATGTAAGAACGTAATTCAGTAGTGGAGGATAGAATTTGTTAGGCCTCGAAAATTATCAAGGGAATCAATGATATGTTTATAATATGCAGAATCGATTATGTATACGTGATTACATTATGTTCAGCCCAACCGCCCCTAAAACGCTGTTCGTTTAGAGCGATCGCTCAAGGTAAAGAGGATATTTCGCGTCGGTTTTCAGTGCCATCAACGATCGATTACGTCCTTTAGCACGACTATTAAGAATATGCAATACATGACTTACGTAACCAGAAATATTATTATTTTGAAAAAAAGATTCAAGGAAGCTAATTCCTTGAATCTTTTTTTCAAAATAATAAGAATTTTTCGCTAAAATTTTTGGATTTTAGAGAACCTAAAAAAGGACATACACAGATGCACCGTTCATTTCTTTTAGTAATTAAAAAACCATACATTTCTTTTTTACCTATCGCAAGCAATTAATTAATTTTTTAAACGTTTTTAAACAAATTACAGTGCATCTATATCACTTCGTATGTCCTTTATAATGTACCAACATTTTTTCAACAAATTTGATATGACTAATTATTATTCTGTAATTAGTAATTGTCGATGCTATAATTAGTAATACAATTAGCAATTAAAACCATTATATGATTGAAACCTATCATTAACCTCGCGACTACGTCTGAAGAGGAAACTCTTCCAATTTCCAATTTCTTGACAATTACTTACAATTAATTTCACTATGCTTCAAATTTCAAATTTAATTTGTTTGCACACATTGAAGGTCGTTCTTTACTAAATTGGGGGCGTTCAATACGAACTTAATCTCAAGAAATATCGTGATTTTTTACAAAAAAAAATGCATTTTTGGACATCTACATAAATTTATATCATTTAGAAATCGCCCGGTAAAATGAAATTGCAATATCGTGTTTTATTTACTTGGTGGATTATAGACTAGTAGGAATTTTTAAATTAAAAGAATTTAAACGAAGATGAGAATGTAAAGAGAAGATTAGTTAAAAATTGAGAACACCTACTTTCATTTCAATGTATATGACTATTTGGCACAAACGTATTTGGGTCAGCGTTTGTTATTTGGATAGATCATGACTTCTAGAGAGTGTTGCGTAACTAAAGGAGTCCTCGTTGCCATTAGGAGAGAACACCAAGTAGTTTCACCGAGATAAAAGCATCCGCAAATAAGGGGAATGAAGTCTCTTAACAGATAGAAAGTCGAATACGAAACAATAAGTTTCTAGAATCTTAGTAATAAAGTACTCCAATTTTATGGATTCTTTTCTCTCTTTCGATATTATTTAATTTGTATCTTTAAAGAGAATGTATGAAAAATCATTCAATTGACATCAGTGTTAGATTTATTACCTATTTCTTGATTTTTAATCAAAAATCTTCTTCTTCTATTTGAAATATGTATTTAGAACTGAATTCTGTCCATAAGGAAGATAAAACAAATTTTTAAAGACGAAAGTAGTAACGACTAAATTGTCAGTGACGGCTTCTTAAATCATTTAGTACTCTTCCCTGGAAACCTTATTTTCTGCGTCTGATAAATTCTTTTCAACGAAAGACAAATTATAGACTCGGAGAGTCATAAAAGTCGACTGTTGAGCTTCGATCTGTCGAACTGAAAGAGAGATCTAAATGTTTGAAACAAATTTAAGTTTTCGTACAATTCGGTGGTACCACTTTGTGACAGGAATGTTCTGCTTACTTATTTGTTTGGGACATCACGAACGATGTCCGTGACAAGTTTAAAGATGTAGGGAAAAGGGAACTAATCGATTGTAATACAATTTTTTCATTAGTTTTGCAATTTATTAATGAACCGCCGCAACGTACAAGTCGATATAACATTTCTGGGTCCAAATTTTTTCTTGTGTTTTCATCCGTTTTTATTCGGACCAAGAAATTTTACATCTCCTTCTACAATGCGGCAGTTCGAATATCAATTGGGTCTGAAATTTTCAATAGGCAATTAAGAATTTCATATCTTTTTAAGTTTAGGCGACTCGCACGTGGAGTACAGATAGCTGAATACAATTTGAATTTAAATTGAAATAGATCTAGTCAAGAACGAAGGAAATTATCTCGAGGCACGGCAAAGGATTTCAAAGTAGTTTCGTCGCTCGCTGGATGGCTCAGAGCTTAGACTTTCATTCCAGAAGAAATAAATCTGGCAAAAGTTTCTGCGTAAAAGTTTCCATCGACCAAATCTCGATTAATCGGCCGGAGCGCTTTGCGATTTTCTTGGACGTTTTATTTTCTTCTCCAGTTAACTTTCCGTGACCTCTGAATTTCATAATATTCGAGATGTGATAATACTCCGTTTTAAAGCTGAGGTAATTAATGAATTCCTGAGCCACTGGCAGACATGCGACACGCTATCTTTGGGTTGGTAAAAGATACTATCAGAACAGTATACTTCCTTTGCTCGCGAGCACTTTGATACGATCGAAGTACTCAGATCGCGTTTCCGAAAGGACCGATAGTAACCTATTCGCCAGAAAACCTTTGAGAAATGAAAAACAATCGATATTACGACCAAAGTCCCTAATCCTCACGATGATTAATGATTCCTCAACGCCTTAACTTATTTTTAAAGCCCTGTCCTGTGATAAATGGTTTCAAATTTTCCCTTTTGTCGCATGGACTCTCGATTTTTTATCTCGGTTATTTAATTAAATTTTCATGAGAAAGCTAAAAATTGAGAGAAACAAATGCTCAGAAAGGTAAAGATGAAAGCAAAATATTCAGCACTTCAGGATCTGGAATTTGCCGTCCGAAATTTATCAATGTGAGACAGTATTTCGAGACACAGTAAATCATATGCTGCGTGACACGCCTTGTTTACCTCTAATGAATACTTATAATACCTCTGAATAATCCATGAGGTATTTACATCTACGTTCGAGTTTGAAGTTCGACGACTAATAGATCTAAATGTCCTGCAAATATCCACTTGAGTTAAATCCCAAATCAGAATCTTCAGAATATCCAATATCACAAGCATGAATTTAACTCCGTACCTTAAGTAACACCACTTTGCATAAAACCAACTAAGTCACTAAACTGGAATATAATTTGCTCGAATATTAAGTAGTTCCTTCAATCTTCAAACAAATTATGCATATTTAAACTTTTTAATTTAAAACTTTTTGCCAAAGACAGTTTTCTTCGGTTTTCTCTCATTGAGAAAAGGTTTGGTTCCAAACCTTTTTTTCAATGTAGGATTCCAGATTCAAAATAGGAGAGTGTAATCCACTGAACTTGTTTCTATTTTTCACCTGTCGGGTGGTTTTATACAAAAATCCATCTCAACGCGAGTTTTAAAATCACATCAATCATATCGACGTGCACGAGAAAATGACTTTCTACCACTCTTGAGACCAGACGTTGTTGAATTTTTATACAAAATTACTTTCCGTTGCGAGGCTAATATCGAAAAGCAAGTAAAAAAATCCTTCTGTATGAGGTATTGACTGACGTCAATCACGAGTTTTTTTCACAAACTGGGTAGAAAATTTTACAATACATAAGGTGGATTCGTTTTAAAGTCCTCATCCAGACTTTTTTTCTGTGTAAGGGCGTAAATTTGTTTAATGAATTCAGTAAATCCTTATAATTTCATTCTTTTTGCAAACTTGCTAGATTCTAGTAGAGAATTATTTTCTCGTAAATACTTGGAATAGGTCAAGACATTTAAGAGCCCCAGGAATTTCTCAACGAGTTCGTGGCCCTAGTTTCGACATTCGCAGAAAGATGAAACGAGGTGAACCATGAAACTTCACAGCAAAAATCACTAATTACCTGTAAAGGGATATAACGAAGTAGCTTTGAGGATGTGGTTCCTTAATAGAGAGTTACACGTGTTTCCACATAAATTCGTGCAATACTAAAACACTGGAAAACATGCAAATTGAAAAAAGTTAAGGAATTCTGCATCTGCTCTGGAGAATTTAATTTAAAAGCCTTTAACATTGAAAGAATTCCAATTTGGATGCATTTTCATTTTATAAATTAGTTTAAAGTAAATAATTCTGGCAAATGCTACTTTCTTTCAAAAGTCCGGTAAAGGACATACTGAGAGATAAGAATTTAAAATAATTATGATCCGTGGCCACTAACGAAGTATAATCATCAAAGGGTGGACATTGGAAAATTTATATATTAAATGTGGGTAGACTCTAGTCTCTCAGTTCGTGGTTTCATGAGAGTGAAATATATAGATGGTAAAAGAAAAAGCCTCACAGATTCATAAGAGAGTGTCTACTTCAAGGTTTTCTTATATTTCGTTCCATATTTTGTTCGCGCTGAACAATGCCTACACCGGAAAAATCTTTATTGCTGTCGTATATTGCACTCTTATGAAACGTGATCGTTTCTTAGTAACCTTCTTACAAATGAGAATCTTTCCCCGAAAATAATTTAGTCATGCATATTATAAAATTATAGACTACATGAAAATATATGTAAACAAAATTAACACGTGAACAGATTTTTGAACTTGGAGATTTTGCATGTAGCAGACTATACTTTAATCGTGTTAAAAAAATTAATTGAATCTTTTCTGTGGAGTAATTTACACTCTTTAGTGTCACGTCAACTCATTTTTGCTGCAGCGGCAACTGGCGACGAGCTTTCAACGAAAAAGCTCAATCAGAAAGATAAAAAATTTCGTTTCTTTTCAAGATAGCCAGCCACGCTCACATCACTTTGTAGAGACTTTCTAGTGGTTGATTTAAGTAGATTAACGTTTTAGAGTATTAGTTACTACTTATCCACTTTTTCGAAATTTAAATAATTAAAAGAACTTCGTACATTTAAAATATATGAAAAAATGATTTATCAGTGATTATTATTATTAATTTGATTCACTCATAGAGAGACCTTAAAGAAATACTTCCTGGCAAAAACGTCCATAGGAGACTGGGATATCAGCTGCTTTATAATAGTCTTGTAATATCCTGCTCCTACACAGAAAATTCTCAAGGATGAGCTTTAGTTATCAATTTAAACGAGAAATGCAGTTCTTTTATATCCTTATCAATAAGGAAATTCGAAATCAGTGATAAATGATCGACCCACACAGAAAATCTTTATTTATACATACTTATATAATGAAATGCTTTGAATTGCTTAAGTGTTACGATTTTAATTTAAAACTAATTCGAGATTAAAGATGCTATCACTCATTATCCGCCCCTAATTAGTTAGAGCGTTCCAGATGTACGATTGATCCTTCCAGCGTTAGAAAAAACTAGTGGATTCCGGATAGGAGCTGTAAAAAGGAAGGAAGCAAGAAATCGACCAAAGTCTCTGAAAGCTCGAATCTTAAACTCTCTTCAATTTCTTACAATACATCTTGTTAAGTAACTACTTTTTTCTTCATTTAAATAAAAACACTAGTATGAAATTGAAGGCTCTCAGTTGACGGTATTTACCATTTACCTAGGGCTAAACGAAAATAGGAAGGTCCCAAAATGTTTGTGTAAATCAACACCAAGCAAATGGTTTGTTCCTCAACCACACAGTTTGCTTAATGCAAATCTACTATCCATTACTGAAATCTCTCCCTAATTAGGTAGCGCGTTCGAGATATAACTATTGATCTTCCCTAAGACTAAGAAAGCTATTGAGACACTACATAAATCTGGAAGTTGGATAATTTTTTCAGCTAAATGGAAACAGTTACACTATAGAAACTGGATCAAAATGTTTGCGTCTTGCAAAATTTTAACTACTCTATCATTTATCGATTTCTACCTCTTCTATAACTAACTCCTTAACGATATATCAGAAAATTCGGAAAATGATGAGTACTAGGTATTAATAGAAGCAGTTAGGAACAATTTCTTCATTGCATATCTGTATCATCTCCTAGTTGAATCTGCCTCTAATTAAATAGTGCATTCGAGATGTGGCCATCGATTCTCTCGACAACTAAGGAAGCTATTAGATATATAGAGAGAGATAGGAACTGAAAGTGTAACTTCAATTGTCCTCAAGTGGCCTATTTCGGTTTGACCCTTTTGTGCCTCGCATTTAACTAACGTACTTTAGCCCATTGATTTCTGACAATACATCCCTGTTCCGATCAGTGATTCAACATCGCATCGTCTCGTGGATGACTCTTTTGCCTCTGTAGCTGGCGCGGTACTCGATGGAGCCATTGATCCTCCCGGCAGGACGAGAACTGGTTATACTGGATTGGAACGATGGGAAGGAAGGAAGTCAGCAAGGTCCACGAGAGTTGGAGTGTTCTAGCTGTAGATTCTGATCGGGCGACTGCGGGCGACACCCGTTATATGCTCGCGTAGCACTCCTGTAGTAGTCGTAGAGTTGACTCTGATATCGAGCGGGAGTCCCGGCAAAGGGGTTGCGCGCGCGCGCGCTCATCCGCTCACTTCTACGACCTACCACCTCTTCGAGCGAGAGGGCAGGAAGAACGGCTGTGGGAGTTTGTAAAAGAGGGAAGAAGATAGGCTCGCGAGCAGAAACCGAGAGAGGAAGAGACAGTCGACCACGGGTCCGCGAGAAAGGAAGAAAGGCAGGAACGAACGGAAAGGAACGGAACGAAACGGAACAGGGTTGTTCCAGTGTGCAGCGGGCGGGCATCGCGGCGGGGGCGCCGTTCTGCTGCTCCTGTGAAACATATTGGGGTATATGCCATCCATATACCATTCAACACATTTCAGTGACCGCGAGAAAGAGGACGTGGTGGAGACGGCAGAAGCAGAGAGTGACAGCAACCGTGACGTTGGCGACGACAAGAACGTACGACGATACCAAAAGGAGTTCCCGAGACGACGGGACGAGACGCAGAAACTCGGTCCCAGGAGAGAGAAGAGGATGCGACCGCTACTTGTCTCGACGGCATGACCCGACCCTCAACTGGGCTTCCCTGAGGTGCAACCTCCGTGCGACATCCTATGCAGGAGGTGGAACAACGTCCTCGTCCTACAGGACCTTATTCTGCAGGTCCTCGTGGACGCGGATTTTCCATCATGAGCGGATACCGTGACCGGCTTTGGAGGCCAGTGCTGCTGGTGATATTGCTGATGCTGGGCATGGTTCCATCCGCCACGCTGGGCCATCGGCCCGCACCCAACACCCCGGTTCCGCTCCAGCAGAGCAGCTCCACTGCCAACCCCGGCTACAATTCGACTGACAAATTCTACCACGGAGGTAACAACAACACCGAGATCGAGGGATACAACAGCACCATTCATCACCATCATCATAGCAAAGTCGGCGGGAATCTCACCGAGGAGAAGGCACCACTCTTTCCAAAAGATTTCTTCTCGTTGGAGGAACGACGTCGAGGAGCTGTTTTACTCCATATCCTTGGGGTTGTCTATATGTTTGTCGCATTGGCGATCGTCTGTGACGAGTTCTTCGTGCCGTCCCTCGACGTGATTATCGAGAAACTTGAGATCGCCGACGACGTGGCCGGTGCCACATTCATGGCAGCAGGGGGTTCCGCCCCTGAGCTATTTACCTCGATCATCGGGGTTTTCGTCTCGTTCGACGACGTGGGCATTGGTACCATCGTCGGCTCTGCTGTCTTTAATATTCTCTTCGTTATCGGCATGTGTGCTATCTTCTCGAGGACCGTACTCTCGCTCACATGGTGGCCACTGTTTCGCGATTGCACCTTTTACAGCGTTAGCCTCATCACCCTGATCTACTTCTTTCGCGATAACTATATACATTGGTATGAGGCTCTTGTGCTCTTCAGCTTCTACCTTCTTTACGTTACCTTCATGAAGTGGAACCACCCTATGGAGAAATTCGTCAAGAGGATAATCTATAGGAACAAGGTCACTAGGGTCAGGTCGACAGACCAACTGATGCCCACGGTAAGACCTTTTCTCTCTTACCAAACATCCTTTCAATCGCTATTCGCTAATCTAAACTGACACAACTCAATTGAAATCTAAATTTCAATTTTGGAAATTCAAACGAGAAATTGAAAAAGGAAATGAAAGCTCTGGACTCCGTTCCTACCTTAATTCGATTATTAAGGACGATGCATTTTTTCTAATGATTGACTGGTGCAGATTCGTTTTTGACATCGTGGTCCAAATCATATTTATCACCGGAGGATTCAGCTAACTTGATTAATTTGACAAATGACCGAAAATTTTTGGAGATTGGAATAAATCGGGAAATGGGAATTTAAACCACACGGAATAATTTGATTTTAAATTTCGAGTCAAAAACAACCAATTTTTCACCGTATAGTGAATCCTTACGAAAAGGTTTATTTAATTTTAAAAATTGAATTCAAAACAAAGGATTTCGATATTGGATAACGGATTAATGGATACTGATAAAAAAATCAAACTCAATGGTTTCGAAACAACATAAAATGCTTCATTAACATTAGTAATCGATATCAAAGTTCCTGTTGGAAAATATCCTTTCATTGTTAGATGCATACCACTTTCATTCAAAGAGTTCATTTCCAAAGTGTCATGAATCAGATCTTAGATATCATATGGCAATATGCAACACTGCAAGTTATTCCTGAAAGTAATTATGATAGCATTGAATGGAACATTTCCTCGATGATAAATTAATTTTCACTTAACTTCTGAATCTGGATCGACGAGCAGAAGAGGAGTTAATTTAATTTAGAAATTTAATTAAAAAAGCGAAAATCCACTTCTGATCGCAGTAAAATAAAAAAATTTCGTTCTTTTAATAATTATCTAGACTATAATATGAATTAGCTTGCAGTTTTGTTTTACATTTATTGGAAAAAAAATATCAAACAAACTTTGAAGGATTGTTAAAGATTGTAAGTGATTTTAAGAAATTTCAAGGGGTTTAATATGATTTCAAAAATTATAAAAGAATTTCATGAGATTTATCTCTTTAACACCTAATATATATATAGTGATTTCAAGGAATTTGAAGGAATAAAAAAGGTTTAAAAAGGATTTAAAAAAATTTCAAGAGATGCTAAGACGTCGGCAATAAAATTTCAACCCAATACTATATAAAAATATTTTTACGTTTTCCATAAATAATAAATCTTTGAGCTATGCGGTAAATATGAATATGTTACTTTTATTGACGAGAAAATTGAAAAACTTGACCGGAAATTATTTGAAAACGTCTGCCGAATCGTCACCCTGTAAATTCTCTGAATGCAAAGGCTTTGAATTTGATTAACTTCTTGACCCCTCTATGCATGAATAATTCAGAAAATGTGATCCAAAAATGAATTATAGCACAACTAAATTCGAATACTGCAAAGAATTTATTTTTATGAGATTTTTATGACAAGGAGATTTTTCTTTCCTGTTGAAAATTAGAATTTTATGATAAATTCGTTTTAAAATAACTAGAGCCAAGTTTCAATGGACATACGACAACATGACTCCAACAAGAGAAATATAAAACAAGTTTCGTAATTTCAAGCCTTAATTTCACGTAATGCATTAGCTGCAAACTCTGTCACGTCGTATATGTTATTTTATAAAGTTAGTGAACATCTGGGATACGCGAATATCATACACTTGCATAACTGTTCCGAATTTCATAATTTACTTTTCATTCCATTAATTTATTTACCTTTAATAAATTAATGGAGAGGACTCTTCATTATTTTTTGAAATTACGGTTATGATGATGAAATAATTAGAAATGGTTATAGTGCAAAGATCTCCATTTTAGTTAAGCTTTTCGTGCTGGAGTGTAACAAACCAAAACTTAATAAGTCCACTTTAATAAATCATGAGATATGCATATATACAAAAGACTCTTAGATTCACTCCACAACATGAAGCACAGGGTGATTCTAAAAAATTGGACTCATGCATTAGTAAAAATGTTAAATATTAAATTGTTATGAATTATGCAGATTTATTAAAAATATCTTGAATCTGATTGAATAATAATATAATGAATCAGTACAAATAATGAATCTCTGAATTATTTAAGACTTTAGCCAAAGTTGTAAATATAAAACGAACAGGGACGAAAACCATGAATTATTTCATGAATTTAACCAATGTAAGAGTATTCTCTAATTTCGTTTTAACATCCGCGATTTGCATTCTCTGGACGAATTATCGTGCGGCTACACCACAGCTTAATTTACATTAGCATCCAGATAAATTCCAACTCGTGATAAATTTACAAAATGTTACAGTAACACTTGAATTTACAATTAGATATATCTAATTGTAAATTCAACTGAAAACTAGCTACAAACTTTGCACGCTTTTTCATAAAACAAAATTGATGTATTAAGTTTTATTCGATTCATTATTTCGATATAACTTTTATATTTCTATTATTGGCACTTACAATGTTTATATTTCCTAGTTGCGTTTATCCGTCTCATTATTTCCCCATTTAACCATTCATTCTTTTCTATTTTCTCCGCAAGCCGTAGTTTCTTTCTACAATTTACCTTGTCGTGTTAAGAGAAACACAGAAGTCCGAATAATCTTACTGTAATAAAAAGTGAAAGCTTAAAGAAATTGTTGATCATTTTCATGCATGTCACATGAACTTTTATGAAACTATATTTTATAGTGTTTTTGCACCACGTTTATTCTATAATCAATAGTGCAATTGTTCGACAGCAGTAGTCCTACATTTTTAATTCGAAAATGTTCATGTGGTGCACGCAAATGGTAACTGATGTGTTATCTGCGCGCTTTTTAAAACGCGAGAAGGAAACAACCTTCTGAGCCACTGATAGAATCTTTATAATACGAAATCTAGATTCTTATCGAAGAATATTTATCAATTCTTGTCAAAAACTAGTTTGTTGACAAATCGGTGAATATAATATATTTTTCCATTGATGAAAGATATTTATTATTTTGATGATATATAATTTGATGAGATTTTTAACATGATAACTTCAGAGGAAATCTAAAAGTTGGTGCTTTAATAATTTGATTTGTGTGGCATTCGTAAGATTAAAGATGATATTTCTGAAGTGCTTTTATCTCAAATTACTCAATTTAGATAAAACGTGCGCTCTCATAATATTCTCTACCAGGCTTCGAAATCGATGTTTTATTTCTGGAACGTACTATTGTCCGAATCTCACCTGGGAAAAAATATAAATGGGATCTTTTTTTGAGACTAAAGAATATCTGGAATAAAGTTGATAAAGATTAATTCAGGGATTTAGTTTAAAATACTCTTCATATAAAAGTGTTGAATGATAATTCACGCTTTCCCTAGGGAATCCAATCACGGCTTTATAAGAGAACATTATGAAATGTTAAATGATGTCCGGCTTACTTTTATCGGTTAATACACATTGTTAATACATTCAAGTAGAAATCTTAATTCATTCGAGGATTAAAGTCCTTCCGAAATTTCGAATACATTTTTACTGGAAGATAAATTATCACACTCATATTTTCGATTGCTTTTGAAACTAAAATTGAACCATCTCGCTTTAGGCTTCGAGTATTTTGAGATCTTTTGAAGTGCAGAAAAAACTCGGAATAAACTTCAAAGCTGGAAATGTGATTGATGAAAGGTTCACATTTCTTTTCCAAGCAATTCTCTCTCTGTGTGTATGTACGTGAGTGTGAACTTATGATAATGAAATAAATCTGAATAATGCATATATTCACAGATAAAGTCATATAATTGAGACATTTCGTTTCTGGTTAAAACTTCCTAAGTTTATAAATCTTAAAAGAATAATTACAATTCCCGAAAGGAATCAAATGTGCCTTTTATTGAAATGTATTTTTCAACTCAAATTATATAATAATTGAGAGAATGTGTACTTTGCAAATCAAGATATCTTTTCTGAGATAGAAAATTGTGATTTTCAGGGATTCAGATTGGAATTAAGGGTATGAAAAAATGGCAAAAAGGAATTTGAGCATATTTAAAAGATAGAATTTTGGTATTTGTGGCACTGCAGTAGAGCCCTCCACCCATGGCCGAATCGATTCGTCAGAGGCCCTTTTACGCTTAACCTCTTCAAGTGATACCACCAAGCAGGTCATGCCAGTCGTTCTAGTTTTTTTTCTACAACAAGAAGTCATTGTTAAATTTGACCGTGGCAGAAAGCATGGTGTCGTCTTACTTTCCGCGAACAATTTGCAGTCAATGTGAAATCGATTTAATTCATTCACGCTTATTTCGCATTGTACCTGGAACGCATTTCAAAATTAAGATAGCGATTCGCTGAAATAGGCACGTTGTCGGTAAATTTCTATTAGATTGAAATGAGGGATAAAGATTCAATGCTATTGTTTTAACTTACAGTGAAGAAGTATTTTTGTTCTATTGAATGATTTTAAAATAAAATCCACTTCATCAAAACGGTACGAAAAACGAGAAAAAATCTTCTTATTTTATTGTGTAATCATTCTTTCGCTCGTGACAGCTCTATCATTCAAATTGAAAGTACATTCACTGGGAGTATATTGGAATGCCCACGGAGTGTCTCTCTTGAAAATCGAGAAAACGTCAGTTACAATACGTGCTTTTATAAACAACAAATTTTTTGTTATTCATTCAAATCCTGCTTTTATATCACTTAATATGCTGACGTTTATCTCTCATTTTCTAAAATAAAAGCGTAGTATTCGAAAAAGAAACGATTATTCCTCAAAAAGTACCTTTTTTATTATGGAATTTCGTAACTTTTACAGTATCATAATACTTCTTTTCACTGTTTTGTGATAAACTACAGAGGACTGTAATCTTTGTGAGTTGACCTAAGTTTCAAGTTTTATAAGTAATCTTAAGTCTTTCCTGCACTTAGGGGAGCTTTTGTATACTTTTTTCGTATCTTGACGTCAAAGGTTTTGACGGCAAACTATCAGGGTACAAAGATTTACACTTTCAGTAAACTATATGCTAGATTCTGCACAATACACTCAGTGAGAGTACTGTGTAATCCAATATGGGCCGCTAATATTCTGACCCATCGATATCCACACAAAACTCGATATTGAGAATGTAATAACAGAAGTGGACGTTACTTAAATCCCCGAAACTTTCTTTTATCTCCAAAATAATATCGTAACATCAATATCGTTTTTCTATTCTTTACACGTAACAAAAGGTATGTTACAGTACCGCTACAATAATTCATTTCTTATTGTTAGGATGTAATTTTGAAAATTTATACCAGCAATAAAAGTGTGTACTTGGAAAACTTTGGACTTTAAGGCTGACAATTTCATATTAGTCTGATGAGTATGTATTTCATTAATAATTGCGATGCAGAAGCGCTCTTTGCGTTACTTGATATGACTATTTTGTGTCAAGAACCATTTTAATCGTTGCAAATTATTCATTTGACAATAGAGTCGTATGAGTTTCCCACGAGAACTTACGTCTCGAGATGTAGAGTCGAGAGTTTTATTAATATGACATATTTGACCTATTATTATTATTATTTTACTATTGAGATTCAAATTGTGTATATATTTACAAAAAGCATTAAATTCTTCATTTTCTCAAGTTTATGTCACGTTGAAGAACAGATAAAGTTTCAAACTAAAATTCCTAAAGTTCTGTCGATTCTGGATAAGTTAAGGAAAGGCGTAAATTATTTTACAGAAGAGCTTTGAGCGCTGAGGGGGAGTTGAATTTAAAAGTTTTTGGCACTATGAGCCTCTCTCCATTATTAATGCCTGAGTTGTCAGCATACATTTTCATTTATCGGTTTAAAAAATTGATGAAGCTAAAGAAAATTGCATATCATTTTTATTAAGCACCTCGCCAGCATTTCTTACATAAATACGTGAAAAATCTTTATTGAAAATTGGATTTGCATGGGAAAAAAATAGTGGAAGAAAAAGATAATTGGAAAATCTGTGAAAACACTCGGAATCTTTTATTTAGCATATAAAATACCTAGACCACAATTACTTCGTGAATTTGTAAAGAAAGGACGCCTGCGCCCCTACAATGGATACACGTGGAGTGCCTACGAGTATCTAAAAATAGAAAGAGTTGCTACACTATTCCTATTTATGCTGTGGACTCAAATGGTAATTTAATGCTGTGTATATTAGAAGACTTATGTTGATATATCCTGAAGACTTTAGTCTTTTTTCGTAGCTAAATCACGAGAAAGATATTTACTGTGAGACAAATGTCTCTACTTAGGGGCTTAGGATTTATGGCATATAGCAATTTCTGAAATATAGTATCATATGCAAAATTTCATAATATTCTGACATAAAATTTTGACAGAAATTTGACAAAATAACGAATACAAATCTGAGTGGCTAACGCTAGTGATTTACTACACAAGCATTTCTTCTGAATTCAGTAGTTCAAGCGTATTTAAGTCAGCCTTGGCCGCGCCGCGAATCTCATGAATTCAATTACTTTTAAAGATTTCAATTATTTTATTAAAATGTACAATATTTAAAAAAAATTGCTAAGGTATAAAAGTAAAATGTATATTTCTAATAATAACACAGTTTGTAATATGTAATTATTATTTAGTATCGTTGAATGATCAGCTTATCTTGTATGTCAATTTACTGTAGCGCATCGCTATCGTGGATATAGTTAATTTTATTGATTTAACGTAAACACTATCTACGGTCATTCAGATTTCTGATGGTCTATAAAGTGGCCGCCTAAACGACATCATGTTATACGCTTACTTTAATCTCATAACAAAATTTTAAAATATGCAATATATTCTCTTTAAAATTTATTCTTTTTAAAATGAAAGTTTATCAAATTTCCAACATGTTTTCGGCTTGTCTTCTGCTACAAAGTATTAAACTAATTTCTAAATTGTAAGAATCTAATTATTGAAAAAACTATTTTATTGAAGATATTAATGAGAATAGTCCCATCCAATAACTGATCTCCCTGCACAGATGATACCTATTACATATATTTCCATCATTTTTTCCCTCTCTGAACGAGAGCTAATAACCGCGAGAAATCCAATTTTCCGAACCACGTTAGTTGTTTTTGGTGTGAGTGAAAGAGCCCAGACGCAAACAATATGAAGCGAATCGAGAAAAAAAACAGAAATCTATTTTTCAAATGACGCTTCTGCACGCTTAAGATTTGAATTCTCGAATAAATGAATATGAGTTGTGAACGTCGATGTGAAAGCTTTCATAATCGCACTGCATTTTCGCGTTGTTATTGTTTCACAAGCTGTGAATTAAATGTCCTATGTGATAGTAACTGGGTGTTTCTTGCTTGCAGCACCAGGGCGCCGCCCAGGCATTGGTGAGTAGCATGTCCCTCTGGTTCCCCCATTTCTGCTTCGTCGTTTGATTTCTTTTCTTTGCGCTTTTTGATGTGCTTCAGTTTTACGCTCTAATTACATTACTATCATTGATAACAAAACAATATTTTTCCTAATAACGATTAGAACAAAACTACATCATAAATTCATTTCAGAAATTTAAATTTCAGACATAGTCTTTGGAAAGCTTTGTTTTACTTTCTTTATTATAAAATGAATGTGGCTTATCATTGCTTCTTATAACATTCAGTTTCCGCCTCTTCATACACTATCGCATTTCCATTTTTGTGTTTCGAATATTTGAAAATATACAATTAACATAGATTAAAAGTAGGTTTAACATTTCAAAATATAGTCTTACATTCTTTCGGAATGTTGCACGATTTATATAGGATAGAATATTGATTACTGATGATATTTTAATATTCTTCTATGAATAATTATGCAGAATAATAATTATACCAGAACTGGGGTTCTATTTTAGAACTGGAGTTCAATAAAAATAGAAATTCTCGTTCGAAATTTTTCTATGTAGCATGCTTGAAAAGTTCTTATTATAGCAATACAATTGAACAGCGTATATAGTATTATCTTTACGACAAGAGTTTATGCTCTTTTATAGAATAGATATCACAAAACAGAGAACAAAATGTGTATCACCTATATTCTGAAGATTTTCCGATATTTTCTCTTGCAACTTTATTATAAGATACAAATATAAAAATTCTGATTATAAGCCTAGCAGCTTTAATTTAGCACATCGAATTCCAATAGTATACTATGTTTAGAGATGAAATAAAACTAGTTCACCGGAAAGTTCATGACTTCGCTTGTAATTGAGATAGGATTCTTTTTTGTCGCTCTGTAAACGGAAGCGTACTCCAAAGAGTAGGCGGAAAGATACTCAAACGTTTTCGTCCAACAGCTTGGGAAACACTGTGCAAGTGTTTGAACACAAAGAACAAGCGTCATTGCTGTGTTTACAAACGAAAGTGTTGAAGGAAAAAACTTATATTACTTAAAGTATACAAACTTTCATAATTGATAAATAAAACACATTACTCCAAACTTCTCTAAACTACTACTGAGACACTCTTCATTTAAATAAGTAGTTCATTCATAATGCTGTCATAATTTCATTGTGTCTATATACTTTAAGTATACTTTAAAAGAAAAAGTTCGAAAAATGTTATTTTCTTTCAACATCTTTCAAATCCTTTCAAATTCGTGGTTGAATGTCGATTTTATAATAGCAGATTACAAGTTAGCAGAGTTTTTTGTGCAAATTTGTAGAATCAGCATTTTTGCGATGAATAAAAAAAAAGTTTAATAAAATAGAGAGCAAGGCCGTCCTTAAGGTGGCCTTCATACAGAAACCTGGTGCAAAAGATGTCACCGAGAATCGAGTATAACTGGTCCATTGTTCAGGCGTGAGCAAAAGAGACTCGAACGAATCCCACTCGGCTTCTTGGTTGCATTTTCCTAACACAGAGTACTTTTGAAATATTGCCAACAACGATAAGCGCCTACGTTTCTGCTTAATAATGTGTAGTCAAGTATAGAAAATAGTGTCGGACATTTTATTTCACAAAGAAAACGTATAATTATGATTTTAATTAAAAATCATTGGTAAAGCTTTCTCAAATTTGAAAAGTGTCAACGTTTTTCAAGATAATTAATTGTATTGCATAATACAGTACACTCAAAGATACACTCGTAAATTTTTATAGATTGCAGATATTAAAAGGAACGAATCCAAGAGAGAAAAGCAATAACCGTGCAATTGAGAATTCACAAAATCTGAAAACCCCTTTTACTTAAACGAGATAAAGGAATAATGATGCATGCATTGCAAAATTCTGAAACGAAAGCTCAGCCCTGATCGTTATACTTGCTCATGCTTACACATGAATTGACTATATGTAGCGCAAAGATGAATCATAATGTTTCATTCTGTTGGAGAAGTAAACGTTATGGAAAACAATGCATTTATTTATAGAAGAAAGTTTAAATATTGGCACAACTGCTTCGTGAATGCAATCTAAACTCATTATAGGGCAAGTTTTGACATTAAAGCGGGAAATGCACGCATGTTCTTTCATTAGAAACGAGTTTCAATAATAAGTCATTGATTTTTGTATAAAAAGATCCATTCACGCGAATTTAATTATAACTTGAAGAGTTATTAAAATTATTGAAGGATTCAGTAATTATTTAAAATTTTGTTAGATCTTTACCATCATTACTGAGGTCACGAATAGAGTAGGTACTTTTATTATATGTAGAACTTTACGTTATCTAATTAAATACTCTAAATAAAGAGTAGAATCGATTCTACGTTTCTTTTAATGAAATGTTGGAAACCGAAACGTTTAATTAGAACGTGGAATTATGGACTATGATTATTATTCGTAACAGATGCGACCTCAATAAATACACCATGTATAGGTTACACAAATTTATAATTCACGCACTTATTATTCAGATTATTGATTATTTTTAACTTGTTTTCCGATGCATATACACGATACATATTTTTTGTTGTTACGCATCATTTTTCAATTATCTTATTTAGGATTCCAAGGTTTTGTGATATCGTTTCCTTGAACGGGATACTATGAATAACAGCGAGTTCATACAAGTGTGAAGCTCTTTGTCATAATACGACGTGAATCGCCGTTGTACGGTTTTAATTATACAAATTGCTTCCTGGGGTTTACTTCAAATCGTACTCATCTTTACCTCAGAGTCAGTAATATAAAATTTCCAGCAAACTTTTTTACTTTTTCGAACATTCAATCTACAAGAGAAAACACCAGAAAATCTCGTCTTTCAGTACATAAATGTACTCCTTAACCTAATTAATTTTCACCTCAAAAATAATAAAAACTTTAACGCATAAATTAATTTAACAAGCAGCATTATTTACACAGATGTAAACACATTATTCAGTAAATTGTTTATACTTGAATTCTTTACGGAATATTCTACTTTTCTAGAAGTATTTATAATTTTCTATATGTTTAATATGCTCAACAATTGTAGTTTTATTTTAACCGATCGATTAATAAAGCAGATTGCTTAGCTATTTTCTCGCCTGGTAACGGTTCAAGTTAAGTCGATTGCACAATTTTTCAGCTCGTCACGTTACGTCCGGATTTAGATCGCGCCTTTAATCCCCTAAACATGCGGAAATTATTAGAATTTTGCGTTGACTAGCTGAGTGGTAAAAGTGCTTTTGTAATAATTAGAGTGCTGAGTGAAATATTGCGGTTTTGCGTATTTTAATGACCTAGTAAAATGTTTGTGACTCTCGCTATAGTTTAACTGACGCGTATTAAAATTTAACGTCATAGCGCTGAATATTGAAATTGTATAACAAAACTTCAAACATAAATTGACGTATGTATCGCTTTAATCCTAAATCCAACAAATGGTTCAGTATTTACCTTTATATTTCAAATTCATAGATTTTTTAGCGAAATCTTTAAATCAAAATTCATATTTTTTTTTGTACAGTTTATGCAAAATATTTTCTAAATATTTTGAAAGAAAATTAAATGCCGTTTTAAAAATATTGCACAGTCATTCAAGTGCGTGAAATGCATATAAAAAAGGGGGTTGGGGGGGGAGGTAAGCGGCTTACCTATTATGCGCTCGGTTTCACACACGAACACTAAGCGCGTATAGTCGTTTCAGGCTTCAGGTATCTTCTTCGCTCCTGAACCATCATAAAAACCTTGTAGACACCGATCAATCTAATCTTAATTGCACTCGATGTCTGTCGCGATTCGAAGGGCATAAAACTTCTTTTAAGTCGCTAAATCTGCGCCAAAAGTCGATAGGTTTTATGAATCTTCAGGCAGCAACGACCTTTCCCATTAAGAAAGAGACATCGTTTAATTATTTAGAAAAGCATTTGGTTCGGACCTATTTATACATTTTTAATAATTAAGAGGATCACCAGAAATGTGCTGGATGTCAATATTTTTGTGATTAAATAATTCAATTCATGTCTCACATTGACGTAATTTTTCTACTTCGTCTGACTCGGCAGTTTCTACTTCCAGGTCAGATGAAGTAGTAAAAGCGTGTGGTAGTAAGCCACGAAATCTGAATTTCTCATGTGTCAGCCCAAGTAGAAAATGTACGGTGAGGCAAGACACATTATTAAAGTTTTTACTAAAATCCACCTCTTCTACGACGTTTAATTTGCAGTGAAGTTCCCATTTATCTATGCCTCCAAGTAATAAAATGTGACGTGATAGGAGATTCAATGAACTTACAACAATGCTCTAAATAACACAAGGAACTTTTCTCTTAATTTGTATTTAACTATATGCAGTTTCCAGTCTCTTGTTAAGGCAATGTCTAAGTCACGTTATGAAATATTTGTTTATTTTAGAGGATTGTTGAGAAGTTTATGGCTGTAATTATATTTAAATTTACTCAAAATTCAAATACTATGTTTTATATCGGCATACTTTTTCTACATTGGATATTTAGATAACTTCCAGTTCCATGCTAAGTAGTAAAAGCGTGATACATAGAAAATATGTTTTTTAATAAGTCATATTTTATTTTTAATACCTTCTTTGTATTTTTTAATATTTCATGAAGCGTTCAGGGCTTATTTAAGTGACAGTAGAAAAAGTATGTTACGGTGGGACATCAATATTTCAAATATCTTCCTTTTTTCTTTCTAAATTCCGTAAATCGTTTCTTATAATAATTGAATTATTAATTATGAGTTAAAGTTTTTTTTTTTGTAATCAGTAGACAGTTTACATTGATAAATTCTCTGCACGATTTTCATCCACTTTAGATTATATGTAACAAAGATTCTTAAATCAGATTGCGCATGAATAAATGACTTTCGAAAAATATATGTAAGCAATATCTCAGCTCTTTCGTGTTTTGGAATGTATATAATTTTGGCTAGGATCCGAAAAGGCTCAGAGACAGGAATTGACAACGACCACGTCTGCATCTTCTGATACTCGACCCAGAATCCTTCGTGCAGAACCTTCGACGCGATATTATAAAATGTTTAAGATCCCGTCTAGGGACAAATATGATAAACGAGTCAGCAAAACAATACGGAATATATTGCTACTTCAAATTTGTGAAATTTCTTTAGAGCTTAAGAGGTTCAAAATTTATAAAGTTTAGTCATATTCGTGATTATAATATGAATGATTACCATATTAGAAAAGAAGGGCAATGGGATTACTTTTTAATTTATGTGTGGAAGCTGCGGATATTGAAATAGTTCGTGATTCAAGCATTCTTACTCAAGTTCTCAAACCGATTATGAACTTTCTATAAAGCCTATATTAACTTCAAATAAGTTACACTAATTAATGAAACTTATGCTCAATATATTCAGATTCCAAAGATTGATTTTATGATGTGGAATTGATTGGTAATTGAGCGGTTAATATCTGAAGTGTAGATTCGACTTTAATGAAATATAGTATAATTAAAGTCGAATAATTAATAGGTATTGTTTCCAAATTGTATTTTGATATTTTTCAAAATTAATCATTGAACATTAAATATTAACTGAATTAATTTTGACTTAATTTCGACCTCGAAATGGTGTTTACAAATCTAGTAAACAAGCTCGCTAGTTGCTAATTATAAAGTTCATTAACTTCTCGACGACGCAGTTTCAAACGTCCTCGTTAAATTCATGTTTAAATTATTAAAAACAATGTACTTTTACTAATTTATTCAACTTATCGTACTAAAAATAACTTGACATCATATAGTCACAATAATGCCGTACTTGGGAAATTAGCCACAATTTTTCGCATTGTAGTTTGAAATTAGTAGAGGTTTTTTATTTTAATCTGCTTAATGCTTATGGTTATTTTGCAATTCTGTAATTTCTTTTTAATCACTATTATCGTTGAATTCTGAAACGCGACGTTGGTTGAAAATATCTCATTGTATAAGACTACGATAATAAAAAAGTACTACATATATCATAAAGAGCTGCTGGGAAAAGACAAAAGAAGTGCAAAAGCGCCAAGAGCGTTAGTAAATAGTAATGATTCGTTTGCCTTTCCCTTTTTTGTGTAAAGAGAAATCTAAACCACGAGAATCCAGCTTTGAAAGCCATTATATCTAACTTTTTCATATCAAATCATGTCTTTATTGAATTATCGCAAAACATCCGTATATATTTAGTAACATAATAGTATCATTTAAAAACCAACTGACAAAAAATATTCAGATATCAATTGATTCAAAAGTATATTTATTGATTTCCGAGTATTTTTTTCTCAGTCCACATAAAGATAAAAGCGAAGCATTTAAATCTCAAAGAGCAACAGGGACTATTTGAAGCATATTGAAAAATGATGTAATTTTTATTTCATTATACATGCAAGCTGTATATAGACTTTTTTTACATGAGTAAAGCTTTAACCAATCTATATGTACATAATATATTTTAAGAAGTACTATTTCTAGTAGAACTAGTAATTAAGATTCATATAAAAGTTATCAGAGATCTCAACCTTTGACTTTATATTTTAGTAATGAAATTATTACTTGCAGAAATTTATTCTATTTATTCTCGAACATGTATCAATTCTCTGAAATCTTTGATAATGAATCTGCAAGAGTTACTCGATCGCATGCTATTCGATTAACGTGTTTGTCTGGAAGCACTAAAGATGTGATTTATGATTTTGTTTCAGCAGCATCCGAACGCGACAAACAGTAGCGAAACGAGTGTGGGTGGCGTTTCTGGTGCGTGCGGAAGTGGCGGCATGCCCGCGGCAGCGGAAGCGGGATGCAGTAGTGGCGGAGGTGTTGGGACCAGCAGAGGAGGCAGCAATAGTGGCCGTGGCTGCGATCAAAGTGGCAGCCACAGTGGCTCTACACATAGCCACGCCAAATTCAGGCATGGCCTACTACAACTTATGATCCACACAATCGATCCTCTCCACGACGGTCAGTCCCGCGCCGGTATATCTTCCACACTCTATCACTCTCTCGCTTGCTTGCATGATTGCTAATTTTGCTTACTTGCTCGCTCGCTTGCTCGTTAGCATTCTCGAAAAAAGTTCTCTTTTGAATGCCCTTTAATGCACGTCTTAATCCAACCTGGAAAGCTTGTAGTTTTAAAGCTCGCTCGCGCTTTTTTCGCAGAGCGAGAACAATCTCAGACTGCTGGGGCGAGGTCCAAATATTAATCAAATATTAGAAAAGAAAAAAGAAGGTCTGGTTTTGTTTACAGTTTGTCAGTTTTTAATAGTCCCTTCTTTGACTTAAAGTGTAAATAAAACCAGACGTTTCTTCTTTGTTTTATTTGATCTTTAAATTTTGAAATTATCAACGATATTTATTGCTATTCGGATAAATTTCTATTCCCTTGAATCATCCGTGAGTAGATGAAGTATAAGCATACTCTAGATTCGATTTTTTTTAATTGATCTCCTTGAAAAACTTTGGCAATGAAATTAGCCTTCCACTTTAGTTATGTACTTATTAATAATGAGCTCATGTAACAATTTACTTAAGTACATTTTTATAACGAAAGGTTCACTTTTATAATTGACTTTATAAGAATTCACTTTATAAGAATCCACAAATAGCTTGCCTTGTTTCTATTGCAATAAAAAAAATCGCGTTTAGTTTTTAATAAAAGCATTAAGAAAATTCGCGAGTGAAAGTATATTACTGTTTTTTAAGCTTATTATTGTATGCATTTATGTGAATTAAAAGAGGAGAGAATTCGTTTCTCGTTCAAAGAGCACGAAAGCTCTCTAGTTAACACAGTTACGGTGAGTTCAAATGAGAACCCTTATTAGGGTCGAACCATGCATTAGAGTGAGTTGACACGAATAAAGGGTGGAACCCTTCACAAGGAGCATTTTTTTATGAGCTACGTTTCTAGATGGATAAGATCGAAACACATTTAATTATTCAGATTATATTTTTGGTAATACAGAGATTGAATAATTTATGATAGAGATAGAACCGGAACATTTAGTAGTATTTGGGGAGTAATAAAAGCATCAATATTCCAAGGGAACCGCATAGTAACGCATAATAAATGAACGCATAATACAAAAACAATGAAATTACAATAATTTAAAGTATATATATATGACTTAATATTCATCTAAAAGATTTTTCCACACTTTATACAATGAATTAAGTATTATTTCTTTTGCATTTTTTTTTTTATTAAATAAGGTCTCGATTGAAAATTAGTGGTAGTGGTTTTTTTGTCTGTCTTAAGGAAAACTATACAGTTTCCTCTCAGGCAGCACTTAAGGGGAAACAGAAAGTCTCATAAATTTAAGATGTGCCATTGTAGCTGACATTTTATAGGGTGTACCATAAACCAGGTTACGCGATTAGATCCTAGTGTCTAGTATCTTTGTGATCATACATAAGGACATAAAAATAGATCTTTTTTGATAATTATATTTACTCTAATGTCATTTTTAGAGTTTAGATTAGTTTATTAAAGCTACATGACAATTTTGTAGAGCACGTGAATTCTTAAAGAAATTAATTATTTTTTTGAAAATTCTTACCAATATTATAAACAATAATTCCGCCTCCACAATCTGTGATTTTCTCTCGCTCGCTTTCCAGCTTACTTGCCTGAATCTGCAACACTAAATGTTTACAAACGGAAATTTAAAAAGTATCATAAATTCTGTAAAATAAAATAAAACACAAGTATATGAATTACATGAATAACATTTCATATTGGAGGATTAAATATGCCTTTATTGTTTTTTTCTGATTACTTTTACCAGAAAAATACTATGGGCTTAATTAACCATAATTTTGACATTTTTTAAGTAAGAATGTCCTGAAAGCTTTCGCTGGATTAGTCAAAAAATAAACAAACTGCCAAGTTTTCTCGTCTCGGGGTTTATTTAAAATTTTGTTATGAGTGAAATCTAAAAAGCGTAAAGTGGAACCATGAACAGTAGAAAGGCGTGATTAATGGGTCGGTAGCTTCAACTGTGCTTTCTATGAAAAGGGATCTCATACAAAATTTTGCTTCCGCTGAAACCTACCGTTTATTAGTGGTCGAAAGCTGAACGCCATCACATTTACAGCGCGTGTCAATTGACGGACGCTTTTCTCAATATCGCCGTAATCGAATCCTTCGCATTTATCACATAAGTGCCACGTACCTTCCTCCTATTCACACATCGCGAATTCTTTCGACCATCGCCATCGGTCACGGCATTCTGATAAATTTTCTACTTCATAAAAATCTCGCATTTGAGAAAAATAAACAAATAAGTGAAAATAAGAATGCTATTTGATTATTTGGAGCAGAATTTTTGTGAAGGAAAATTGAAAGCAATGATAGGTATTTTAGATATTTCTAATAATTGAAAATTGATATGGTCCATCCCCTTATAAGTTTTGAGACTCGAGTAGCGAGTGTATCGAGACCCTGACCTAGAAACGACGTATCGATCGTAACTAGCGAATCCACACTCCTTTCCAACCTTCTTCTCGTTTCACGATGTCAACTGTGTAGTTGTGATGGACACACGGTTCTCCACGTGAGCTTACGTGGCCAAGAAAAAAGATGAATGTTCTCCAACAATCTCGAGTCCAAAGTTGTAGTGGTTCTAATTACAAGGGTACTTTACCTTTTAACCTACCAACCTCAGAACTTTTAGAATCGATTCTGACATAGTTGGTGAAAATTTAGAACAACTTCTCAGAAGAATCCTAAAATCTGATTGGCTCACAGAGAATTTAAGGATAGTTTCCAGGTCGATGTGTGAAAATAGATGAAATTGTATGGTTAAAACGATAGTCTTAACTTTAGAAATGAAGCAAGTTACAAGAATATTGTATTAAAACTAGAATTAGGATTTTATTAATTTGATTTTCATTTGTATCGTATTCCGTCTTGATTAATTGAAATTCGCTTTAAATTTCTTTTTTATATTTGTATAGCTATTGTTTTGAAGATTTTCAATTTTATTTATGGTATTGTTAATCTATCGACAATAGAGCTTTCCAATTTACTTTTAGACCTCTGATGGAGAAAGTAATAGAGAATCGAAAATCACAGTTCAATTTGCATGGTGAAGGTGCAGTGAAAAGAAGAATAATGAACAAATGGATTGTCTCGACATACTAGTCAGGATATTGGGTCATGTGAGGGTTGGATTCCATCAAATGCATTGTTATATGGATAGGTCAATTGTACTGCTGGTGACAGGATAGCGACTAAAATGTCGGTCAAAAGTGACGGAAATTCTTCTTTCTTAACGCTTGGATTGCTTGTTGGGTGAACGATCGACAAGCCATTGATCCTAAGTTACAGTATATTTATATCTATTTAATTTTTCTTCCTAAAACCAGGGTCAGAGCTATTCTTAGAAAACACTTAAGATAAAAAAATATCTATTAATCGGCTCTTGATTTTCTTGTCTCTTATCAATATTTCATTTTTTTATATTCTTGTCCTACAATGGACGTTATAAAAAAATTATGTAAACTTTATAAAAATCAATTAGATTATACAATCTTAATATTCAATATCTTGGAAGTAGTTCTTAGCTCACGAAGATATAAAAAAAAGTTAAATATATAAAAGTTAAAGCCACAGCAGTTGGACAAACTTTCTAATATCGTCCAAGCTCTGCGTGTTTCGCGAAGCTCTTTAATTTCTCGTTTCATAGATTTTCTAATGCGTGCAAGGCATTCTTTGTTGGACTTTAGCTCAGTAATACTTTCTGAAAACATCAATTATGATGTGCAAAAAAAAATCATCTGACAAGATGTTTGAAACTTCAGTCCAATCATTATCCCACGTTTCTTAGCAAGACTGGCACTTTTAATTAAGAGTGTTCCGGGCATAAACCTAGAGGCAGAACTTTACAATTTTAGTTTAAAGGTTTCACGTCTAAATTGTTAAATATCGAATAGGATCAGACGAAAAAGGAAAGTCGTGAATTTTATGAGGTGTTGTTAATAAGAATCGTGCTTGAGCTGCTTCTTTAGACCTAAAGTCAAAGTTAGACTGATATAGGGACTCCAGAATAAAAGAGGAGGAAACAAAGGAATGCGTCATACTTAAGTGTGGCCCTGGCTATTCTTTTCCCTGCCTTATATTACTCCTTTAATTAAGTTATGCTCATCTTTCAGGAGCCTTTAGTTTATTACCTTAAAGCAACTTCAAATTCTTAATTGGTCTAATGATGGAGGTCTCAAGCTTTTTATTTTATTCAGTGAAGATTACAATGTCCAATATAAAATATATCCTAGTTAAAAATATTATATTTTAAAAGTGAGAAAGTTCCTTCTCAAAAAGGGAAAGTTGACTTTTCCAAAAAGGACGTAAGTCCATGGAGGCGTGCGCGAAACAATCAATCACACCACCTTTACCATAATAATTATCTCACGCCCGCACCTAATTATTCACACGCAACAAGCGAGTGGAACTGGATGTTTATCCTGCGTTATTAAATCAATGTAAATGAGATTCCCTAGGACGACGATTGGCTGGGAAAGTGTTGACAACTACAGAGACTTCAAGACTCTTTAAACTCTTTGAAAGCTTTTCTACATTCTGGCTTTTTCAATTCTATTTTACTTGCAGGGCAATTTTGTTTACTTTCCTAGATTCTGACTACAATTTATTCTATTACTTTCCAGCCGACTACTATATTGGGTTGGGGAAGTAATATAATAATAGATCTTGTATCTTTCATTGAAGAGCCCCGATTTCGATTATTTACCATGTTTGGACAACGCTAATGGATGAGGGAAAATGAGGGTGAACTCTTGATAGCTCTCAGACGAATTATAAACATTACCCCTGGGAATGTCTAGGATTTCAAGTTAACTGTGTAATTAGATACTGCACTGACTCGAGCATAGCGACAGGTCCCCGATGTGAGCAAAGTATACTTGTATAATGCGAAAGTAAAGTACATAGAGGTAGTTCTCGGACTCATAACAAATAAAACTTTTTATTTCATGAGACAAATTACTGTGGAAAGGTTTTTGTTTTTATTTATCTGGGAATGACAATTGAATTATAATTTATGGAAAAAGACCAAACTCTTGACAGAAATATATTTCAAACAATATATTTCACCGTAAATCTCTGCTGATTTTAGTCACGAAATAGGATACTTGTTTTTTAATTCATAAAGAGGAAAAATTTTAAATCGAAGTTGATAATCAAGGTCGGATATTTTTTCTTAAAATTAATTAGTTTTGTGCAGTTATATTTTTTGATACTCTCCGCAGAGATTTGAAAAAGCAGGTTAAAGTCGGGAAGAGATTGTTGTAGGTGCTTAACCAGTTACGAAGAGACGATGATTGTCGCTGAAAAGGGAGATTTCCTTAATGAACTGTAGGATTAGGGTTTCAAGAAGGTCTAGAAAATTTCTCTTTCTTGACTGGTTTAAACCAGCTTAAATCAATCCTCAATTTCCTACGTGATTCATCTAAATGTTCCCTTTTACATTACTCGCCTGACTAAATCGGAATTACATACAGATATAATTTAATTCATTCGAATTAAAGGATCCAATTCAAATATTCTCAAGATTTTAAATAATGTTGATTCAATTTAAAGCAATGAATCAATAATAATTAGAAATATCGTGTTCAAAAACGTGTTAAACGCTGTGGTATTTACAGTTAAGTTAAATCCACTTTTGCAAAAGCCTTATCGATATTTTGTTATCCGTTTGCACGACTCTCATGCAAAAGGGATTTAGTAATCGCATTAGTCTAACGTGACACGATGCGACCGAGAAAATAGATGCTAACTACTCAATTGCATTTAATTTCATTCGACCGAACTAACGGAGCAAGATTTAACTTTATAGTACATTAAATCTGTCTATCTTATTAGATAATAGATAGGGTGAACTTGAATATCCGGAGTTCATTTAGAAAGAATGGGTTGCTGACGGCAAACCTCCCTCATAGTAAATTATTCTACGTTCGTTTCACTGAACCTCACCTTGCTTAAATATGTGGAGGGCTATTAGTCTTCAGTTAATTAGTCTTATACTGCATCAAATCCTAAATTCTCCCAATTTCGGGAAAATTCCCTATATGGAAACATCTCGTATACTCGTATTTATAAATTTTAGGAATTTATGAAAATTTAATAATTCATTTATTTTATGATCCGGTAAATTGTATAATTGGTTATTTTATACTTTCAGCAATTTTTTTGTTAATTTGTGGTTTTGCTATTTAACTATGGGACGACTATCTAGATATTTAGATATAATATCTTGATATTAAAAATTAATATCCAGATATTAAAATATATAATCCAAATATTCTAACATCCAATATTTTAATCTCTGGGTATTAAATTTAAATATCTGGATATTATGTTTTAATATCAAGATATTATATCTAAATATCTAGGATAGTCGTCCCATAGTTAAATAGCTAGATATTACTTTTTAATATCCATTTTTCTCCGTGTAGTGAAGTTATTATTTACTGAATGATGATTTTACGAATTTGTTTCTAAAGATAAAAATATTCACTAATATTTTATATGTATCATATTACTTTTCTTCGTAATACGTCGATACAATAATTATTTTTTCCTTATAAATCCAGACCTCTACTACTACTATTAGCGCCGCCACACGGTCGTTTTCTTCTCTCGTGACACTTTTTTTTACATTGATCAGGCCCCTGGTGGCACCCCCTGGTGAAAACAACCCCTCAAGTTCACCTCTAAAAATGACTTTTATTAATCGTTCTAAAGTTAGAAGAAGTTTACGTATTCCAGAATTTTCTGAAACACTCCCTTTAGGGGGTAAAGTACCCCCATATTCCATTTATTTAACGATTTACTGAGAGACAAATTTGAATTTTGCGTTCGATAAAAAAAACACGTGTCGCTTATTGATATACATATATACATATATATATCTATATTGTATAAGTTTCATCAAAACATTCCGATGTTTCCTTGTTAGTCTGAACATCCGTACAGAGTATTCAGAAGCATCATATAGACATTGAAGGGAATAGCAGAGAGTATATAAAGTAACCGAAATCTCTTAATTAAAAGCTTCTAATTCAGCGGCTCGTGTTTTCTTCGATCGTGCTAATATTGGAGTAGCTACACCTATACGATGTTACGTAGAATATAAGTACATAGGTACACCGCAGTAGGTCAAAGAAGCAGGGGTAGAATAGAGTACAATGTGTACAATACAGTACAGTAGGCTCTAGCTGGCTCTAGTCTAGAATACAGTAGACAGAGGCGTCTGATAAGGGTGGCAAAGGAAAAGGAAAAATATGAAATGTCTAAGGTAGCAAAGAGTGGCCATCGCATCGTTCCCTAAAGGAAAAAGTGGGAAGAAAGGACAGAATCGCAGGCGAGAGCAGGGAATGGGTAGAAAGACAGTGTGCTCTGGAAATATCGACCCCGGGCGGTTCTAGACTCTAAAGCTATCGTGTCTCGTGCTGTTAAATTTACAGTTGGTTTCTTGGGAATGGGAGTTGAGTCAAAAGGTGTATCTGTTTAGGGAGCAGAGAGACGAGGGTAGATGTTAGATGTTAGTTGGTAGATGATAGATGCAAGGTGGATCGGTGGGTGGGTGAACGGTCGTCACCTATTAACCCACAAAACCCAGTCAACCTTGGTTACGTTACACGGGAATCATGCAATCGCTTTATAAACAATTAGAGCGAGCAATCCCTTTGCGACAACTATTCTCTCCCGGGTAACTGATTCATCCCTTGCGGCTTCAGTTTTATTCAGTCGATAAAGCGCATTCCAAAACCAACCCTACACCCGATAAACTCACGTCATTTGTTTGTACTGCAAACAATTTGTTTACATTAAACAACGTGAGATTGCAGTTTGTAATATTTACGATAAACGCATCGATCAAATCTTCTTTTTTTTTAATGCAAGATAGACTAACTTCGGGATATATAATTTTCTTGATGATAGAGTTTGATGCCAACAAATCCCACTATGTTTGACATGTCGGTCATTCACCTGCATATAAATTCCACGTGGATTGGGTCTTCCATAATTTGGGTATAAATTAGAATTAACAAATATTATTTCGCGATGAATATGATAATTGGTAGAATATTTTGGTATAATAAATTGTCTGTTGAATCGTCTATAAGAGAAATCATTTTTGAATCTATAATTTTGATTGTTAATAAAGAGAGGAGAAATATTTAACTCATTCAGAGACGAACAATTTTCGAATTAATTTTTGGTTGTATTAAGATCGAAGGTAATAATGTTATTCAGGTAATCGAGTAACATTTAAGGACTCTAATGTGCTCATTCCTCTCCCTAAAGTGTTTCCTAAGTGTAATTGACGGCTATAAATAGTTACAAGCCTCGTTCAACTCCTGCCATAAATTTTTCTGCAGTTACTGGAACTCAGCTTTTTTAGTGGAATAATATATAATATATAGTGAAAATGGGCGAAGCTTCCGGAACATAACTTGTAGAATTTTCTTTATACAAAACCGATAATTGTCCTCTGCTATTATATTTCATGGAAATATTTTCTCTTCAAAAAAGCAGGGGATAAAATTTGAAAAGAATGAAAGGAATTTAAAAGCTGATAAAAAATGTGAAAATAAATCGAAAGCTTTTTCCTTCTTTGCTCTATATTAGAATAGAGCAATTTTAAAAGTCAATAATAAGTGACATTAATACTAACGTTCTCTAAGTGACGTGTTCAAATTTTTTTCCACTCAGGTGACAAAAATATTATTCATCTTGTTCCTATGGATTTCTTCCCCTACATAAATTCTTATTTACTTCTATTTGCTTACTCCAGGGTTTCGTTTATTTTCTTATTTTATGCTGTTTAACCTTTCTTTATTAGTTTAGCCCTACAAAGGCTAACCTACTTTAGGGCGTATATTGGGTGGAGGTAAAAGAGTGAGTGGCCGATTTAGCTTTTAAAGTGTAGTAGACGAAACGCGGAAACGAAAAGGAAATGGTACACGCCATTCCGACCTTTATTGCTCTTCTACTCCCTTTGAAATTAGTGGGCCAGGCCCATGTTTCATTTTTCTCTTTACAGTAGGGCAAAAGACATTATCGTATAAGAAGAATCTTTACTTTAAATTCACGCCAATATATTTCTCTTCGGAAAAATAATATTGGAGACACTGTATCCATTTTGTGTCAATCAATATGTACTTTCTCAGTTCGAAATGACGCCAGATTATTTTAATAATGCAGTCTTTCTTGAAAATAGAAATCCTGAAAAAGCAGATATTGGTTGTTTTATAAATTGTGTAACCTTTCATCAAACTGAAAGCGGATAAACGGAAATGGAGAGACAGAAGTAGAAATGGATTTTGAGAGAAGATTTTAATCCAACTCTTCAATGATATCCAAGAATGAGACGAAATAAAACTTCTTTTTTGAAATTGAAATACTACATGTTGTATTAAAATTGAACAATATTTTCAACTGCGTCATTAAAAAAGACAATTAAAATTTTTAGCGTTGCTTTCATTATTGTTGTTATTTTTGCTTGTAACTTTGAATAAAGTGCGACGAATTTCCGTCGAAGCTTTCAAGATGAATTGGCCGTGGGGATTCCGGGACGCAAAATATATTTCAATTCCCAAGATCCGACTTTAGTTTTGCATTCATGCACTTACATTTTCTTCCTTGAAATCCCAAGCTGAAAAGCCTAATATTGATCAAATGCTTCCATCTAAAAAACGTAAAAAAACTGAGATACCGTGTTGTAGAAGATTACAAGGTAAGGTGCAAAATATGATGGAAGGTGATAGAATTGCTTCTCCCTGTTTTTCAACTTTTTAAGCTGGAACATAAATCTCAATCCCATTGAAGATTTCCCGAGCGATATATTGAGACTTATGAATATCTTAAAATGATATCTTCTTTCATAATTAGAAAATTAAATAATTTAAAATATGTATATCGAGTCAATGAATTTAGAGATTTTTCAAATTGAATCAGATAATAGAAGGTAAACTAAACAATTTGATTAAACAAATGTAGACTTATTGATAAAACTAGTATAAAATATTGAGGAAATTATAAGATTTCTCGTTGTAGGATTGAGTTTTTTTTATTCCTGTTTGTTTTTCCCTTACCTTTTTTTAACATCTTTTGCTCGTCTACTTTTATTACCTATCGGGAAGAAAATGAAGCGACCAGGGGAAAAAAGTAAGATTAAAAGAAAAGTTGGATGGGAGAAAAAAGGAAATGAGGGAAAAAGTAAATCGAAGTTGGAGAAAAAGAGATTAAATTATTTTATTGCTCCTGGATTTTAAGGAATAGTTTCATTTTTTCTATACTTCTCTCCACTCAAATCTTTACTGCGGAAATTCCCTAATCTGTCGTCCTTCATCGTGTGACTGATTATTGATCGTATCACATTTTCAGAGAAGGAAAATGAAGAAAGATAGAAATTTAGAGACAAATAATGAAAAATCATTTTACAGAAGATTTAAAGTTTTTTTATTCCCTTTATTCTTTTTATTATTATTAAAAGAAAACATTTAAAAGAATTACAAATTCCCTTCTCTGGAGTTTCTAGCCATGAAATCCTCAACAGCGAGCGCAGTGGTTCGTGAAATTAAATCGGGTGACAGTTACAAGTTTGCTGTTTGCATAAGCTTCAAAAAAAGAAAAGTATATCGTTAGTTTTTTTCAAAGCTAGGAAAAAAAGGAAACTGCAAGAATAAAAATTACATAACATTTCCCAAGGCGGATTAAACCCAGTAATACAAATTAAAATTAATTTCTTGATTTTATACTTGACTTATGAATTAAAAATTGTATCTTATTAGAAATCTTGCATGTAAAATAATTTTTGAAATGTTGAGAGTAGAGCGGTAAACGTATTTAGAAAGTAATTTAGAAATTAAATTTGATGAAGTTAAACAACTTTTTTTTAAATAATTAGAATTATGTTTGTAGAAATTTTTTTAATTTGTTATATTCGTAGAATCAGTAGTCAATTTTCGGTTTAATTTAATATCAAAATAGGTTCAACATATACTGAAAATACTATAAATTTTATACAGAATATTATATGTAGGTATAAACTACCATTCTCGTATAACGAATTTATTATGAGTAAATAAATTTATTAAATAAAAATGAAAAATTTAAGACATTTTAACACACTTCTGCTGACAGCTTACATTTTTTACAAACCAATTTTAACACTTTGATAACATTTTCTACAATCCTTTATTATATTGTACATAATAGAGAAATACATTTCTCTGTAAGCTTTCTACATCACTCAATCTACACTCTACACACATACATGTATATTGATCACGCTGATAACCAAAGGTCGTAATTTTTTGCCTTGTGCGAAAGATTGCTTTTCTCGAGCATGAAAAACGAATGGTTTTTTTTCTTTGCACGATACAGTTTTCGACGTTCCACTGAACGTTATAAGGGGAAACGATTGATCCAACCCCAGCATTGTCCAAATTGAGTTTTCCCAAGGAGGCTCATTTTATACACAGATACTTTCTTACAACTGCATACAAAGGAGCTTTTTTCATGGGGCATGTTTACCTTGATGGAATAAATCTTGAAAATCTAAACGAAAAGTTTTGCTTTTGATTTCAGTTGTAACAATAAATAAATTGCTTCCATTGTTATCAGTAAATCATTAATCATCTATAAAAGTTGCTTTTTTTTTAATAAAACTGAAGCACGAAATATAAAATTTTATTGCCCTACATGGTTCCATTTGATGTCAAAAGAAGCCGTAAACAGTTTCAACCCCCTACCACACTAGGATCACCCCTAAAATCATCCCCTAGGTACAAAAAAATTATTATAAATCCCCTATCTTCAAGACCTATTTTATTCTTTGAAATGATTCGAGATTGAAGAACTTTTTTATGTTGATTCAAAGAAAATAATTGTGCGGTAAGATGAAAATAATTTCATTTTGACGCTAAAGACTGATGAGGGTCAATAAAACAATAAAAACAATCATATAACATATGTAAAGCTTTAAACGCTTTCTATCGTAATAGCAAGCAAACATTACTTATTCTATTGTCCAAAATAACAATCATTAAGCAAATAAAATTCGACTATAAAAGAACATAAAAAACTTAAAGATTATAAAAGAAGATAAAATACATAAAGATAATAAAAAAAACATTTCGCAAATTCTTCTATTTGATATCTTCAACGCAGTAATTGTTAAAAACAGAACTTGATCATCTAACTTCTGTATGTGACAAAAATGACAGAAAAAATACTTTTACATCTGTTAATTCTTTGTGGTGTTTTGTGCCAAGGAATTATCGCTACTTCATCAAATGATGACATCCGTAAGTAAAATGATATCTGATATATAAATAATTCATCAAGAATAAGAATAAAGTATTGAAAAATATTACCAAACACTTCTAGAAGAATCATCTACTCGTCTGGTACGCGAAAAACGTGTAATTAATTTAGAACCGAATGGAGATCAGCCAGCGCAGATTGAAGACGTTTACTACATGACAATGCTTATGGAAGAAAATAAATTTAAGTGCGGAGCTGTGATATTGTCGCATTACACAGTCATTACTGCTGCGACCTGTGTTCGGTACGAAGAATCGAAATACCAACTTCATTCTGGTTCAGGATATGTCCGCCGTTCTGAAATTCACAACATAACATCGAAATCAACGCATTACGGAAATCCTCCATATGAATCTACTGACGGTATTGCTTTGCTAACTGTCGATCCTCCTTTTGAATTTAGTTTTAGAACGAGACCCATAGAATTATACACAGGAGTTTTGCCGGCAAGTACACAGGCTGCAGTTAGTGGTTGGGGATGTTACTATCCATTATTAATGTAAGTTATTAATAACATATATTAATTGTGAAAAGTCATAAATCAAGACTGTTATAAAGATAATGTTATTACAGTCATATAATGATGTTATCCTAATATTTACTTATCATATATTGATATTTTATTACATTTCAGACCTCGAGGACGAACATGGGCTCGAAGACTGCGCAGAATTATTGTACCAATAATAAACCATGGAGAATGTCAAAATATCTACGGAAATCATTTTACGGTTTCGTATAAACATATCTGCACTTATCATGAACAAAAATTCTGTGCCCGTAATGATATCGGTGCCCCTTTAGTTGTTAATAATATGCTCGCTGGCATTCACGTTTATAAAGGAGAATTTTCTCACCACATAAATCCTGATGTTTTCATAAATTTGCAACTGCCCCAATACAGGGATTGGATCCACCAACAAACTCTGTTGATGTGAATCAACAAAATTTTGTTTGTCTTTTGTGAATATAGTTGCTGATAGAAATAACTATAAAAATAAAATCAAAAGATATATGTATTATATTCGAATAAAAATCGAAAGCAACTACAATGCTTTTTATTTCAACTATCTGTTCTCGTTTCGTTTTTATTTTCTTAGCTTTCGAAGATAGGGGATTCATAATTATTTTTTTTGTAATAGGGGATGACTTCAGAGATGATCTTATATTGTGATGAGGGGTTGAAACTGTTTTGAGCTTCTTTTGACATGAAATGGAACCATGTAGCGCAATAAGTTGAAAAATATGTATCTTATATTATCTGTTATTTTTATTTCTTTCAGAAAGGTTATTCATTTTATTTTATAGAAAAGGTATTTCAAGATTGGTATGCAGAAGCTTTTGACAAAAGGTTCTTCTATTCAATAATTCTTTGTACCAGAATTTTATACATTTTTATCATAGCTTTTTGAAGCAAAGAATGATTTAAAGAAGAAATGTTGGGAATTGAATCAATCGTCACCTATTTTTTGAATAAGATCTTTCGAGTTTTTACTCTACTAACAAAAAATTATCTTCAGGTAAGGTTGACGAAAAAGCGACGCAGTTGCACGCTATCGCATCGCTGAAGGTGCTTCTGGATGCAACAAGACCGCACAATGGAGCTGCAACATCGTCAGCGGCACATTATTCGGGCACGGCTTCGAAAGAGACAACCCTTCAACTTCAGCAAAGTTCCCAGGGAACCACTACTACCACAACGACAGCAGGTACCAGTGCTGGTATTCAAGAACTTCCAAATGGTGGAATAACTTCCGGTATCGATGCTGGCCTCGAATCGGTAAATCATTCCACATTTTATATGTTTATTCAATAGAATGCACTATGTATTTTCAAGTACCAAAAATGCAAACCATTCTGCTACTATATTGGCTTCAAAGCATTATGGAAAAAAATAGCAATATCTTTCAAACTATTATATCTATATATCTTTCATACTATTTTTTACCGTGTTTCACTATACTAGAACTAAAAAAGCTAAAATAGTTTCATATCAAGGCTGGTTTCCGGATTACAGAAAGTTTTATATGAAATTTTTAAATTCTTCAATCAATATCATAAGATATTGATTTATAATCATCATAAAATTTTTAGCTGAATCATGACTCACAATTCAAAGTATGAGACTTTATCAAAGTATTCACATAACGTTATGAATAATGAAACATTAAGAGCGTTGGATCCAAGTGTTGAGCTCAAAATTCCATTCTTCATTTTATTTAACGAAAATTATAGATAAATATTTTTGCGTAAAACGAGGAATTTAAAATTTAACTTCAAAATTCAATATTTTCGTTTCACTTAAAAATATTTCAATTAGATACTTTTTGTCTCTGTACGCATAATTCTAGATACAAATTGATTAATTCTACAGAGGGAAATAATTCCAATTTTGATAATTATTAAGTAAAATGAGGAAATCGAATTTTTAGATTAGAAGTTGACTCCAACACCCTTAAACTGAAGTATTTCAATAAAAATGGCATTGAATCTCAGTTTGAAGTAATTTATGCAATATGCATACTGCTGCAAATAAAAATCAGAGCCCTGATTCTCTGATTTTCAGTTCGAGTAGGTTGGAAATAATATTTAAATGACGAGACGTGATTTCATGGATTGTGTACAGTTGTGAGAATCACGAAATTGTCTGTTACTACGCATGGCTTGCATAGGTGGATGCACAGTGCACGTGAACGAATACGCGATTGTGTCATATTGAAAAAAAGGAGGCCGGCGATCGATAAGTTTTATCTACGGCAATGCGATAGACGACATATTCTCGCAATGGCAATTTTTCTCCTCACACCTCCAGGGATCTAGGGAGAAGACCGTGTTACTAAAATCGAATAGAGATTCTGTTTTCTGTCAGTATTTTTATTGACGAAAGAGAAGAAAAGGAAAATGGTAAATTGACCGAAGTTGAATATTAAGGCTTACTTTTTGTGCAACAGGTGATTTTCCAATTTTTCCTGAGATTAGTTACAACGGTGTAGTAATATACTGTAAGCGAAATATGAAAACGTATAAGAATTCCGTGAAATTGAAAAAGTAGATTACTCTTTTTAAAATAAAGTTAAGCTGAGTTTAAGTTGATTTACTTTTTGCGTTAAGCTACTCATTTAAATGGCATTAGTCGCTTACTGTAACAAGCATTGTTGGTCCAACTTAAGACCCATTACGCGGCTTGTACTTAAAATTTAAGTGTATTATAAACTCCCAAAGGTGTCAGGTAATTGGTCAATTATGTACAGAAGTGACACTTAAATCTTGAGATGAAACGTTGTATCCAATCTTGAGGCAGTCCTCGTAAACGTGACTTTTATTAATTCACTTCCTTAAAGTGATGTTCAGATCCACATAACATACCCTGAAGCTTTAAAAATTAATAAATTTAAGGAAGAATTGACTGAACGTTTACAATTTAATTATTTTAAAAGAAATTAGTAATATCTTGCCAAAATTTGTAATCAGGACACAGGCGTTAGTTTATCGATCCTCACTAACTTAGGTTTTAAACATCGAACAACAATCGGAGAACGTGGAGCGCTTGTTAAAGACGTTTGTTTTAAACTTTCAAACTTTGTTTCTTTAATTTATCTCATGTATAGACACTATCTGACAAAGATACGTTCTACTTTTAGTCAAACATATACATTGTTACATATTGTATAATATTTCTTAAAGTTATATTAGAATAAACCTTTACAATTGACAATTAATTCAAAAAAGTAAAAATCATTTATTAGCCTGACTTAGCAATTTATGCAACCAATTTTGAAAGTTTTAAAATGATCCTCATTAATTGGCAAAATATCCGACAACGTATTAAATTTAATATGAAATTTAAGCACTTTAAACTGGAGCAATTTTATTATCCGGGTAATATCCATTGTGCTGGAGGCTGACAAGGGGGGACATAATTTTATCTCGTAAAGTGTGTGCATCCATGTATCGGGCTCTGAAGAAAAAAAACCTTTCTCATCGAATATTGCGTTCCTCTATTCTGAAGCGTAGGTACATATTGCTGAAGTTTGAATGAAGAGGCGATGATAACGCACGTATCTTTCACGGCTACGAAATCGGTACTCGGCATAAGCTTTCGGTGATATTAGCTTCTCGTTGCAAAGCATGGAGGAAAGTGGGCTTTGTTCTAAATGAGCAGGAAGGCCTTTTCATTTTCAATACCTCACGAATCTGGGTCATTGCTGGCTGCCACTATCTAATGTCGGATAAATCAAAATCCGTCGTCTAATACTTTTCCTTCCACTACTTATAATGCAATTCCAAACCCTTAAAAAGTATCTTATTCCACCGCTTAAAGTAATCACTCTTCCTACAAGATAAGGATTTCATTTACCACAGATTTTCTACTATTTTTCTCAGGTAGCTGTTTTCGCTGATTCAAATTTAGAGATTCAAATTTCAAACTTCTGAACAAGAAGTTATTCCCAATAGTATAGTGAAACACGGATTGAATTTTTGAGAGCTTGAAAAACTATGAAGGTGTACTGGAAAAAATAAATTACTTACATATTCTTATAATCTTGATAACTTGATAACTTGATCTTTTTGATTCTAGGGAGAGGAGGATGAACCTCCAGAAGCTCTGGATATGGCCTGGCCTAGCAGTCCTAAGAAAAGGCTCACATATATTCTAGTTGCACCAATTCTGATTCCTCTCTGGTTAACGTTACCAGATACACGGACGCCTAAGGGTAATGAATTAATTATAATAACAGATTTTAATAATAAATTGTCCTGAGAAAGTAGCATATTCTTGATTAAAGAATTAATTATTGATAAAACGTTGAATAAATTATTGCGGCACAATTCAATTTTCGGTGAGATAACAAAATGTGATATAGATATTCTCGTGCGTGATTTGATTGCAATTGATGGAGTAAATGGGGTTAAACGTCCACTAGAATCGTCACTAGATTCTGTACAATCTCATCTATATACTATGATATAACCGCTCAACGAAACGTAATATTGTTCTACTAATTTCGCACTAACGAACGCGTAAATCATTGATACTGTATACACCACAACTCCATTTTCAATTAAAGTGCCACCAAGTTGTGTGAAAAGGCTCTTGTGTTTCCAGACGAATATACAGTGATATACCTCGCTTTGCACATGCAGTTATATATGAATAGGGAGTACCTCTTCTCAGGAATTTCACTCCTTTTAAATAAATATTAAAATACTTAAGTGAATCTTCATTCTTGCTGCTAAGACAGTTTTGGTGTCAATAATCCGGGCAAAAAGTCTTCTTGACAAAACGATTAACTACTATTACGTTTATTATTTTTTTAAATGAATTTTTGGACAATATAATATTTGATGAATTTCCTTCCAGGCAAAAAATTTTTCGCGGTAACGTTCATCGGCTCCATCTTCTGGATAGCTGCATACTCGTACCTGATGGTTTGGTGGGCGAACGTCGCCGGTGATACCGTTCAAATCCCACCGGAAGTGATGGGTCTCACATTCCTCGCTGCCGGAACCAGCATCCCCGACCTCATTACCAGTGTTATTGTGGCACGAAAGGGTTTCGGCGACATGGCTGTATCCAGTTCCGTCGGTAGCAACATTTTTGACGTAACCGTTGGGTAAGTGCTGGAACACATTAAAACAATCACGATCCTCCAAACACAGAACAAAAGGTCCTCTCCTAATTAATTTCCATCAATCCCACTCGAAACATTTCGACACTCTGGATTCAACCTCAACTCATCATCAATTATATTCCCACAGCCCCTGTGTTCAAAAGAAGAACAAATTCACAACTCTTAGATTAATGACTTTTATGAAGTCACTATTCATCATTGTTGATGTGGAAATACTAAAAGTATATAAATTAGATTAGTGATAATTATTATTGGGGGCATGAAAAGAATTGTAGTTCCATTTGGTCCAGGAATTTATTTCCTGGAATAAATTCGTTTAAGGGACAAGTAATAAACTAATAGTTTTGTCAAACTTTTTTTCTATGAAAGAAGTATAAGATTTTTTATCCACAAGATAAAAATTACACGAAATTATTATAATTGAGAACTCTAATTAAAAAGTAGGCAGGACCTTAGAAATAAACAAGATGTGGTATATGTAAGGATGTCAGGTCACTCCATTCAGGAGCTTTTATCTCTCGTGTTAGGATCAACCTTTTATCCGCACAGAAACCAACACTGCATTTATCATCTCAAGTTTCACATATAACATATGTAACAAGATACATCTATTCAGAAATTTCACCTCAGGTTGAATGTATGTTGTATATATGCTCGTTAAAGTTTCACTAAAATATTGCGCACTGTTTTTTTAACTTTTAGTTAGAAATATTATTATCCCTTTTAATTTTCAAAAATACATGAGCAGTGATATCTTCATAAATAATTAATATCGAACAATAGTAACAAAATCAGTAATAAAAAATAAATAAAGAGGATTTTTCTTTTATGAGAAACTCAGCTACAGTTCTAGAGTATATTTTATCCAAATAATTATTATTTTAGAAGCAGACAATAGAGCAAATTCTGGTAAACTGCTATTTTGCAAACCACACAACCACCCCATTTCAAACATTCCGCAAAGCCGCTTCAGCGAAGATATCCTGTCTTCACACGAACTATCGTTCATATTGGAAAATGAATCGATTCCTTCATTTTCAATTCTGGAAATACGGAAAAACGACATTCGACTTGATCCTCGCATCGATCGTTGCCGTTCATCCCTTTGCACCAGTGCCAACTGGCAAACTGCCTAACTCGCCATATAGTCCACTTATTCACACATGTATAGGCAACATACATTGATATCGTCTATGTGTACTAGTGCTAAGAGAAAAATCCCAATTAGGCTGGACGAAAGAAGAAGTTTTCGTCCGTTGTTCTTTTATTTTAAAGTAAGAAGAACAAATGTGGCGATTCAAGGAATTTTTCTGATAACTGACCCACTCCTGATACTTTTTAAAATCCTATTATCAATACACTTTAAAATTTCAAAAGCCATTCAAACTTTTTTGCTTAATAGTTAATAATAGAATAGATTAATAGTAATAGTCTGAATAGTTCAATAGAATAGACAATGACTTAAATATTTCTTTTCAATTTTGCAGGCTTCCGATTCCATGGCTCCTCTATGGCATAATCTACGGGAGGCCTGTGGAGGTGAACTCGGTGGGAATGGTTTGCAGTATAGCAATCCTATTCTGCATGCTTCTCTTCGTAATCATGAGCATCGCCTGCTTCAAGTGGAAAATGAACAAAGGTCTTGGCTTCACCATGTTCCTCCTCTACTTCGTCTTCGTCGCCGTATCACTTATGTTCGAGTACGAGATAGTTAGGTGTCCCGCCTAAGAGGATTCCGACGACAACCTGGCACAAGACCTATCCTCTCCCTACGTAAACTATGTTCTTTAAACAGTGTAAATATGTATAAACCTTGAAATACCTGAGCGAAATAATACTCGTCTTTAAGAAGCGGCTCTATTATATCTAGACGCAGACAGTGAGAGTATGAGAGAATTTGAACAGTAGTCCTAGTATGAGAGTTCGAGTGAGAGAGAAACAATATTTAAAGATAGAAGCACTAATTCGCAATCTGAAGAAAACTCGAGAAAAAAAAAGTCTCTAAACTCTCCTTCTTAACAAAACCAGAATACATTTTTACCAATTAAAGATGTCTCTTTAATCAGAAAAGGTGGAACGCTCTCTTCTAGAATCAGACTTTACGACTCTTTAAAATCTAAACGAAATTCCAACTTGATGATTTATATTCTATAAATTATTCAACTTTGATATTATATTACATTAATTAATCTTGAATCGTCATTGAGAATTTTTGTAAACTAGGTTTCAAAATTGCTGTTGGCTACTTGATCCAGGATATGGAGCTTTCTTATAGGGAAGAGTTAAAGTTTTGCTACTGTACGATATAGTTAGTTGATGTTATAAATTCTATTTCACCGTTTCTATTAACAAGTCAGCAGTAATTAACCCTTTGAAGTCTACGGAGATTTTCAATACACTATTTTATTGTAAATTTCACTATATCAGTTTATAATCTATAATCAGTTTTCTTCTTAGTGCGAAGTGGCTGCAATGATCACTACTTTCCATGCAGCTTCGGCCTTTAACTCTTAATAACTTAAATACATCTGAGATTGCGAAGATTCGGACAATTTCCGGCAATCTGAATTTCGTCTTGTTATCTGTATCTCGCTCCTATTTCTACGTCAAGAAAGTAAGAATTGATAACGCATGTTACTGCCAGTTGTTAGAAAGCTCTTCCATTTAGAGTTTGCGGACGAAACGAAACGGAGCTGAAGGCTCACAGCCATCATATTATAGCTATATCAAATTCGAATTCATATCTTTACTTGCTATTACCATTAGAACCGGATTCGTGAAAAAGAAAAGAGAAAGGGATACATTTGAGTATTCATTTCACGAAATGCGTTGTGTATCCCTTTCGAACGTGCTTCGGTTCCAAGCTCAGAAATTCTTACTCTTATGATGATGATTCTTAGATGTATGAAAAGATTTAAGATGTGAATCGTTTATCAAAATCTTGATACTGCCTGGCTGCTTCATGTTTCAGATAAGAAACTGATATGCTTGTTTACAATTTCTTTCTTCATTCGAGAGGTGACTTGAAAGTAAAGATTCTTCATTTTTGAAATATCGAACAAATATGACAAAACTATAAAAAGAACAAAAAAAACTAAAGCAAGAAAATGGGGAAAACTCAGGGAACATATTATTCAGAGTTAATAGTTTACTTGATTAGTAACATTAGAACTTGAATGCTGTTGTATTTAATGAGTATTATATTGGTGAAAATCCGAATTCAATTAAAATAAGTTTTGATGTAACCAAAGTAGGAGACACTAGTTTAAATCGAATTTAAAAAGTAAGGATATTTTCTTAAATGATAATTAAAAATGTCGAATAAGAAAATATTGAATATCCTTTGTAATGATCCAATAAAAATCGAACATTTATGAATTTATGAAAGAGACCTTGGATCATAAAATAACTTTCAAGTACCTACTTCAGAAATAACTTCTAAGGGCTCAAGTTTCTTTGCGTGGAGCAAAGCGTCAGGCAGAATCAGAGTAATCGATCGAGCATAGTTCGATTGCTCTTGACGATAAAAGTCACTTTTTGCAAGAATCGTCGAGGTCATGAAACCCCATTGGGGATCTGAAAACGCTGTTCGAACCTCAGATCATTGTAGCTTTGAACCAACCGTATTTGAAGGGTTGAAGAGACTGTAAAAGTAAACGTTATATAAACTGGAATCGCTGGCTCGATCAGGTACTTAGTGAGAGTAAGCTTTCGCAATTTTATATAGATTTAAAACATGAGGAGGAGGTGATGAAGGAGGAAAGTTGAGTTCAGTAGGACGTCCAAGGGCAGATGCGTGCGTCAAGATGCGCGAAGAATATGCATTACACACATCCCACATAGTTTATATATATGTATATATACACACATAAATTTATGTTTATATATATACATATGCATATACAACATATACATATACAAAATAACTCTTTAATCTAAAATTCTAACTATAATTATCATCTATTCTAAGCATTCACTTTCTCAGCGCGATTCCCTCAGTCCTTTCCATGTCACGCTATGACACTTTAATAAAAGACAGTTACTGTTAGATAATGTTATGTTACCATAATCGTTGTTACATGTACACAATGAGAAAGAGGCGAGAGATTTGTATGCTGGTAGAGAGAAAGAAAAAAGAGCGAGAGAGACAAGTTCGCACTGTATAAAATGTTTAAAAGCATGTTTTAAATATTATTACAAATATTATTACAAAGATTATTATACGACATAGTTATAACGTGATATCGACTATATTAGGCGAAGAGTAAAGACATATGTTATTATACATACATATATACATATATGAGGAAAATATGAATATATATATATTATATGTATAAATATACATATTATTCATATATGAAGTATATGTATATGAATACGAGTTCGAGTTCTTCATAGTATATACTCGGTAGTCAAACGCCTAACAGAGGCCTAGCTTTTTAATAAACACCGCAGAAGCAAAAAATCAACTTATATAGCAGAAAGACCATAAAACACAGTAAATAATTATAATATACATTATATCAAGATAAAAGAAAATCACATTTAGCGACACTAGTTCTGAGGTTACGTAGAGTTCATTGAAACGAAATTTAACGAAACTATTCGAGATATTATGTACATCGTCCCATTTTTGTATATCTACGACGACTCAGATTAAGAGATAGTTTATTATATAAAGCTCCAGGTTATTCTATAATAGACCTTTTTCTTTTGGGATATCTTTTTTAAGATATCGTTTTTTAGAACATCTCTTTTTACGGCATATGGTTTCTTTAAATATCGGTATCTGCCCTTTCGAAACCAACGACATGTCTGGCACTTTACTGATTCATAGCAAATTTCAAATTTATTCACAAAAGTCTCCGAGTTTATCGTTTCCTATGCATTTCTTAGATATAGGTCGTGGGTGATAATTATAATATTCATAATTAATATCTGTAATATAGTCCTAAATTCTTTAATCGAGATAAATTTATTTTTATTGCTGAAGATGTAATTATCATTCAGTGACCTGTTAAGTGGGAAAATCTGAATGCGGAGACTTTTGAGGATTTGTTTTGAATCTTAGACGGTGCAACTTTTTTACAATATGAGGGAAAAATTAAGCAAAGTTTTGAATCACGGTAAAGAAATTGGCAGTTATTGGCTGCATTGGGTATTTTGACTTTACCCCTCTGTTTACAGACTTCTTTTTTCCACCTTCCGTTTACAGACAGGATCTTTTAAGTCATATTCACTTTTTGAATTATTTTTGGCTTTAAAGAGATAAATTATTTCTAGACCCGAAAAATGAGAATATTTTACAATGATTCATATAACGATTCAAACAATTGTCGAGATTTAGATAAGAACTTTATATTGTTCATATATAAATATAAAATAAAGCAAAAAATTGATGTTTACTAACTTTTGAAAACACTAACGTTGTTTACAGTTTGAAAAATCATTTTTGCCTTAAAATTACCTGTCTGTAGACGGAGAATTCAAAAAGTAACAGTTTAATCTATGTCAGCTCTACTTTCCGTGATTCGTCGATGTTTGTAACAAATGGGATTGTGCTTTTGTGTTTGACTTATCCATTTAGAGTACGATATCAGTTAAAAGAAACTTTTTTTTAGAAAGTATTTAGCCTCCACTTGTATACAACGTTGAGATAAAAAAAACGAAACTTTGCTACTGCGACTTTCAAGTCGCTTTTGCACAACGCCTTTCTAGAAACTTTGATCTTAAAATTTTTCAAACCTTATCACAGCAGACAAAGCCTGCCTTCAGAAAGAAAAAAGCAATGGAAGAATTGAGTCGTACAAGAAATGATTTTTTTCTGGAACAAGTTACGAATAGGGAGAATCGTTAGGCAGAAAATACAAGAAATCGTTACTACTACGTGACTGATGTGGTGTCGAATCTCGGTTTTTGCTATCCGTCGGATCTAAAAGAACGCAAATAAATTACCGGAATAGCGAGTAGAAAATAAGGTATAAACGGTAGTGAAAGATGCACAATACGATCTTCCCGAAGTATCGATCACAATTAATATGTATAAATCGGAACTCGATCTAAATCATTAGTATGATGGAGAAAAAATCTCGGGCTTCAAATTCTCGAGCTCGCATTTATACTCGATATTCGAAAAATTTTAATAGAATAAAAATTGGAGACTGAGTTTATATTAAATCAGGTTGAATTTCATAGAATTGGTTGATGTCATAATTTCTCGCCTTTAGTTTTGATAATTGAAATTATCAAAAAATAAATATAAGACATATCTTCTTATATTTTTAAAGTAAAATATACTAGATATTTAGCCGATTTGATTATTTGAAATGCTAGTTTTAATAGAAATTCTGTGGCAGTGTTAGGCGTTTCGAATCGGTTTCAATAAATCGAAGAATAAATGAAACGAAAATTTGAAACGCGGGTAAAATCTCCGAGTAATTTGTACTTTATATTTTAGATAAGTATTACAAGATACCGAGCGAGAACTTGTGGTGTTTCAATTGTCGAATTTCGAGATAAGTAGGTATAAAAATATACGTCTACATCGTTAGGTTGTTAATGTAATATAATATTAGTGGCCCGAAAACTGTTTTATATATTTCAAAGATTTAACAATGTGAATATATATAAATAAATATATATACATATATGATTTTTTTAGTTTACGGTGCGACGTAGATGAACGAAATTTGTTACCAGTGTTTCCACACGACAAGACCTTATATATTGTCACTTTTATAGATGTTCAACCACATCTTGCGTTATCGTGCGATTTAAGATATATTGAAAAGAGGAATATTATTGCTGCAGGTTACTGTGTTGTTGAAAAGATTAATACGATCACGGGTGTTATAAATTATAAATTATAAACTATAGACTATAAATTATCAACTATAAATGATTAGGAATTATAAGTTATGAACTATAAATTATAAATCATTATACAGATAATACAGAGATTCGACTTCTGCTTTTGGTTTTCCTAACGATCTAGTCTATTTAAGAGGGAAGACATAAGTGAAGTAGTGAGAAAATCATTTTTGGATATTTCATGCGAGTCTTCCGTTCTGTCGAGCCACGCGTTTCAAAAAATCGTTTTCCTTCCCCGAGAGAGACTCATTTCGAAAATTAGAATATAAAACATAAAAAATGGTCTTGCCGACAGATCGGATATATACCGAGTCCAAAAGGTTCTCCGGCAACGACGACGAGGCGCAAACGCACATATCAGATAGAAAAGAAACGTTTGAAAATATATTAATGGTATTATTAGAGATATAATTCATAAATTTAAGTAGGTAGATGTTAACGATTCTATATGATTATAATTATCGTCGTCATCGTCGTCGTCGTCGTCGTCGTCGTCGTCGTCATCATTTCAGTGTCATTAACAGTACTCTGTGGCATTCTGCGAGTAAACTTCTTCATTTTCATTACTAAAAATCGTAAATTAATTTAACTAAATTAATTAATTTCTAGTAAATGAACTCTTGGGCATAAATTGGGATGCTTCCATGGCATGAGTGTCTGACCAAAAATGACTCGAATTACAGAATTACTGAAGTCAAAGATCAGAAGTTAATCATTAATTCTAGTACAGATTTAGTATCTTCCAATAATTGATTTATATTTATTGAAAACTTTTGTTTTGAAAACAATTTTTAAATCCTATTTTGGCAAGCTGCTGGAAGTTTCTCATATTTTAAAAATGAAATTTAGAAAACATTGGTTACTCGCAGACCTGTAACGATCACTCGCAGCTATCTATTGTCTAAACTTAAATTTAGAAACGTACGACACGATGACCGACTGTATATAATATACTAAAGTATGTGAGGAATATATATGCGGTTACAAGTAGATGAAGAAATTGCGTTAGACAGACAGGGATTAAGAATTAGGCAAATAATGTAAATATTAGTAAGACATTTTTATGACCTCTTGCATCTGGATTCTTATGTACGACGCATGTCATTTCTATTATTATCAACTGTAATGTAATCTACAAACTTCAGACAGTGTCTAATCGAACTCAATGAAAGTTTCGTTATGAGGCTATACCACCTCGAATTATCAAATACTCCCTCCAACTTCCTAATTTGAGTTTTCTTGATTTTATTGACTGACAAAATTAATTGCAGTAAAACATAAATTCGAGCAATTTTGAACTAAATCGAGATTATTCCGAGGTCTTAAGAAATAGCATTACCCAAATAAATAAATAAGACGCACAATTAGACGTGTCATTATGTCGACACAAACAATAAAAATCACGAATGTGATCTTTTTTTTACCAAATCTCTCACTCTTTAGTGCGAGGGGGTTTTCAATTGTAGCTCCTGTGAGAAATCTTCTCGATTTAGCTTTGGATTCAAAGATTATATCCGTCAAATATAATACAGCTTTCCTTACTGTTCAATTAATAACTATAATATTATAATGAAATATTTAATAAAATTAATTGTATAATGCTTTATATGGAATTTGCGAAAAGGGAATGACGAGGGAAAAAGTTTGATATTGCTGGTGGTATAAATTTTAATTTCATCTTGTTCAGGACACAGAGAGAAGTATCGTTTAAAATCCGTTATCCAAGCGCGAATTACGCTTATAAGAATACTCCAAGGTACTAAACTCGCTCTTTGTCAAGCGTTACAGTAGCTAGTGGAGCTACTCTAGACTTGCCGCGTTCTCTGGTAAGAAATTTTAACCGATTCCATACCACTTTGTAAATTACTGTAACTGATACACTATATCGCTTTCATCTTATTCTCAAACAATCTCTACTTAATGCTCTTGTACTAATATTACGTCCAAAGTAGCAATCAATACCAAGAAGGAAGCCAAGAAGCTTACTATATAAAAAATTCAAGTTTTCAATTATTATATAAATAAACATCATTTAAAATTTGCACAGGTCAAAATCTCAGATCAAGAATTACTTATGATTTTCGAAATGGAGTCTCTGTTTCTTTTATAGATTCTACATGTTAGTTTAAACACAGATTGCTACTTGGGTCCACCAGTTCCGTAAATCGATATTCAGAGTTACAAAAGCGTAAACGCAAGATAAAATGCCGAGAAAGCGTGTTCGAAGCTTAATGTCGTGAAAGAAATTTGAAAGAAAAATCTCTCCACACTCGTTATATAAATTCATTCTTCATTCTAATTAGATATGAGCTGTATAATATTTTAGAAGTCGAGTAAATCACGCGAATCTCGGCTTTTGTCTTGTTATGCACATTATTCTTACGACGATTACCACTGATTACTGTTACGCGGTTCTTCCAGCCCAGAGCTTTGGAAGAGCCTCAAATTCCTGCATATCTAAAATACTCTTATATACTGCATTATAGCATTGGTAATAACGTTTAGTGATTATCCATTGGTCGATGACATTAGGGCGAAAGGACTCATATTCGAAAAAAAAAAATGTTCAAAGTCATATTTTATATTAGTGAACGTGTAATTGTTCATCAAACCCTGGTGGTAGATTCACCATCACCTCGCAAATAGTTCTCTCAAGTGATACGTTAATGAAGCTGCGCTGCTCTATATTATTATACCCCTTTATACAGCTATCTGAAAAAAAATTGTGGTTCATTCTGGCTCATATTGAAAAAACCTCTTGACACTTTTAACAAATATTTCAATGCTGTCAAAGGTTTTTTCAATGTAAGAACGCTATAACGATACATAGTGCGAAGTTTATTCCTGGGGGCGTGGATAAGTCTTCGTTCTGCTGCATCCTTGAGAATCTTGATTCTGGTTGTTGTTAAAGGATTAATAATTATTACATTATGCTATATAAATTATAAATATGTACAGTCTTCTTTGCCCAATCGAGTACTTCGAGATAGTGGCTTTTTTTATAATGTAGTACTGCCTCGTAGAAGCGCTATTTATTTTAACGTTTCACTGGCATACACGCATTCACATTTCCACCATAAATCTAAGATTGTCACCTTACTCGTCGCATCAACGTTGAATCAAGTGTAATTGGATGTTGTACAAAGTAAGACGCCACGCGTTTTTATTGATCTGAAATCGCGAAGCGTCTACGTTTTATATGCCGCGTTATTATATCAATATAGATTAAATTATTTTCCTGAGGTGAAGTCGAGACTACAGAAGCATCATAAGCGTAATCAGTAACTTTGTAGGTAGTATTAGCCATGATAGGATCCAATGAGTCACTCGCAGAAAAATGGGATAATATACTTTTTTCATAAAAAAAATCGACTCCAGTTTATGTTCAAAGCTTCTCTTGAATTAATTCAGTCCATGAATGATGAAAGCTTCTTTTATTAGAAAATATTTCATATGAAACATAGACTTTGTACTTTACTTGAGATTTCTTTTTTATCCCCTTTCTCTGGAGGAACTCGAGTCGTTTTTAATACTGGAAGAAGAGTTATTTACAGCTCAATAATGAGTCCTTTTGAGGTAGGAAATGAAAGTGTCGAAGGAGAGAAGAGAGATTTTATTTTCAATGATTTTTTTTATTTTTATTCTTTCAATTCTTGTTGAACGAGATTCCACGATGAAGCGGACGAAAGAAGTAATTTGAGCATTGGGTGATGGACATATAATTTATTAAAGAAACAGCTGTACGCATTGTTCCGTACCAAGTACGGCTATAGAGCTATCGAATAATAATTTATCATTTAGAGATAAAATTAATAGAATAAATACATATACATAATTATAAAGGAGCACGAACGAAGAAGGCCTGCATCGACCATAATCCCTCCCTGTCCAGTTTCCCCCGTCACTCCCAACAACCACCGCCCATCCAACACAGGAAAACATTGTAATCTACTGTAGATTGTTGTAGATAAACTATACGGTTTGACCGTACATTGTTACTTTTTGTCGACAATATAAAATACACAGATATATAAGTATTTACCTCGAGTATGAACCATGATTGGATCCGACCTTCCTTTCATTTAAAGAAGTAGATTCTATTATTTGTAACCATTGTAATATTTTTATTTAAATCTACATAAAATTCTAAATGCTGCGCTATTTTTCTTCGCTGGAATTTACGCTTAATATTTTTAATTTAATTTATATCGATTTATATGTACTTAGATTTTAGTAACATTTATTTGTATTCTTTCTCTTACAATATGTTATTTTTAATTTTATTTTTATTGTACTTGTTCGTACGATTTTAATTTATGCAAAAAAAAAAAACATTGAAAAGCAACTCTCTAAACTTGAATCAGTGAAATTTAACTGATTACTAGTCAAATTCCACTGATTTACAGTGACTCTTTTCTCACGATTTTAATCAGTGAAAAATCTACTGGAAATCAGTGAAAAGTCACTGAAATTTTTAGTAGTTTAATGAAGATGACTGAAAATTTCAGTGATTTTTGACTGATTCAGTTTTAGAGAGAATATTTCCTCTATTCAAATTCAAAACAATGTAATTGAACTTAAAGTGCTTTACCTAGAAGTTATTTATTTTTAATAATACTAATTCTAAAATTTTTACAGAGTTTCAGGTGGAAAAAAATCTACGACTATTTAACGATTTTTGTGGATGTTAAAGGTATGAAAGTATTTTACATAGTCTGTAACAAGTAAGTAATTATACATTTTTATTATCTAGATGCTGATAACTCATTCAAATTATTATACTAATTTAATCAGAATGTTTTACCTTATTATATACACACGTAATTTGATTTCTCTGAAGTATAATAAAGTACGGTAAATTGATTGGTTTTATTATAAAATATAACTTTTCATAGAATTTGTGAAAAGCCTTGTATACTTTTAAATTTCAAACTGTCCCGCGCACTTGTCTGCGCATGCGTCTGACGCATGCGCTGTTCCAAAAATGAAGCAGACGGTAATGACGTAATTTACTGATTCATTGTGATTTAAATACATTGAAAACAGTTCGTGGCATCAGAAATAATTTTTAATTTGCTCTTCGATATTCCTGCTTCACATTCCTAATTAATTAAAGCAAACGTTCTTTATGAGTTTGCGAGTTTCGTTCTATACGCGAGTGAAAATCAGTGTAATTACAAAAGTGTATACTAGTAAACTTAGAAAAGCACGTGGCATTCTAACCTCTCCAGAATTACCGAAATAAAACACTTTACGTTTCGGAGTAAGCATGACAATCTTCCACGACGAGGTAGAAATCGAAGATTTCGAATACGACGAAGACGAGGAGATTTATTATTACCCATGCCCTTGTGGCGACCAGTTCCAAATATCAAAAGCTGATTTGTTAGCCGGAGAGGAAGAGGCAACTTGCCCCTCGTGTTCCCTTGTTGTTAAAGTTATTTACGACAAGGAAACTTTTGCCAAAAACGCGGAGGAAGTTACCAAAAAAGAAGACAAGCAACAAGCAAAGCAGACTGCGTAAGTATTATTTCATTAGTTAAAATTTTAAAACGTTATGTTGTACACTTTATTTATTATTTACATATGTTTACAATTACAAACCAATTTTTAAGTAGAATTGTATTTTTGTTCGACAGGTAATAAATAATAAGTTTGAAGAATAAAAAGTCAGAATGGCAGGACGCGGAAGAGGAAGAGGCAAACCTATCATCTCCATGCCCAGTGACCAGTCAGGAATTGCTAAAGAGATTGCACAAGCACCTCAAGTTTTGCAACCACCTCCGAATTATCCACCCTTGCTTTATAAACCACTACCATTTGCTATAACTACTGAATTAAGCTACCTCTTTGAATTGAAGAGGGATTATTCTGAGACTATGAGAGAATCCGAATACAACGTTCAACCAGTTGTCGTTAAAAAGGACATAGAACGTTATTCTGATCGCTATCTAACGATGGACACGGCAGGGTACGAATCAAGCTATGATTGGATAAGAATGCCGGCAGAATTAAAACCTTTCGGGAAGAAGCGTAAAATTGAAGATACCAATGGTACTTCGAAAAAGAAGAAAAAGGAAGTAAATATCGAAGAAAAGTTAAAAGAACTTGAAACAAAAGAAATTAATCAGCTGTCGGATGCTGAAGAGGAAACAAAGGAGAAAGATGAGAATGAAGAGAAAGATCCTGACGATGTCGTTGAAGTCGACGAAGAGGATATTGATGAAGAAATGGACGATGGCACTGATTACGTAAATAATTATTTCGACAATGGGGAAGGCTACGATGAAGAAGAGGAAATGGATGATGGACCTACATATTAAAGGTTTGTTTAAGAATAATTTTTTCTTTCTCCATAGTTTTTCAGGAAAAATAATTACCTCTTTTTGAATTATCCGGCAAAAACGAGAAGTTCTCTCAATTGATAAAGTTCAGTCATTTTTTCTTGTTTTGAAGGTAAAAAAGATATCTACATTGAATACTTTAACTGAGTAAATAAAAGGTTTTATTTCTTGACAGTAAAAATAAAATTCCTTGGAAAAATATTTAAATATTTCTCTTCTCTGCAGCAGACATTTTACTACCAATTTACTTTGATTACTAAATTAAATTATTACATGCATGCTTTTTATACTAGCATGTATATTTTAATAGAGAGAAATTAAAGGTCAAATTATATTTAATTTAATGAAGTCTCTCGGATTAAACGCGTTTCAAACAAATTGCTCGAAACAATAGTGAATGATAAAGCTGTTATTTTCAATTTCACAACTCAATAGAATGAAACAAGAAACAAAATTTAATTAAAGCACGTAGTCTTCATTTATTAACAAATTAAAATAAAATATAAATGGGTTGGGTCTGCGTCACATAAATTATACGCGACTTTTAAAATGTTTTGATTTAACAAACAATAAACGCTAAAGAATATACATATTAAATTTTCCAGTTACATATTTCCACTTCATGTTAAAAGCCGAACTTTATTTTTGCATGCAGAAGATACCTTGTTGGCATTAAATTCGAAGCACGCTTACTACTCTCACGTAACACATTACAGAAGCAGACAGTGTGCATTGGTTACAAACCTTTGCTAGATCCCTGTCTAAAACTTGAGTAAACCTGAAAGATTAGAATATTTGAGAATTGCGCAAATATTTCACATTTTTAATAAAAATTTCAAGCTGTTAATCAAAATTAAATCTAATTTCAGTAGAGATACCAGTTTAACATTATAAAAGTTAAATGCAAGAATATTGTAAATTTTTTTAATTTCTCCAATTTGAATAAGTAATTAGTGTAGTATATTGAATCTCGTTCTTCCTTGAAATAATTTTGTTAAAGAGTTAAATACTTGTTGTTTTAAAAATAATTACGAAATAAATTGACCTTCGAGTTAACAATTAAACTCAAGTGAACGCAATTTCGATACCCTGCCATTAATTAAGGTTTGACAAAATTTCGTAATGAAAGTCAAATTGTGGGCAATGTAACGAAATTGTTTTGTAATCTTTACTTTGTATGCAAGAAGCAAATCAAATTGGGCGGTATATAAAAGAGGACGGGTCATTCTCAAAGTTCAGTTTAAAATTTGACTCTCCAGTGGATACTTAGTTATTTAATATGAAGGTAAATTTAAGGAATATAACAAATTAAAATAGTAAATAAATTTAACGTTCACTAGTCTCTTTTGTATTTATTGTCTTTAAATGTATTGAGTTAAACTAAAATCGAAACATAGTAACTGATTCTTAGTTTTAATAAATTGTTTATTGAATTATGTAGCTTATTTTTAAACTGGAACATTTGGTGTGCTTTTAGATTATGATGTTGGCCTTTTTTTTCGGACTAGCGATGGCAGAATTGCCACCGTATGTAGCCCGGGGATGGCGACCGAATGGTCAATCCTTTAATCCGAGTAAAAATCAATTAGAATCATATGGGCCACCCAGCGCATCCCTAACTTACGGATCATCGAAGCCAACCACAGGCTATTCACCAATTGCAACAACAAAGCCACCACTGACCACTACTTCGACCTCAACGACTCCTAGAAGCAGGGAGCCAACGACTGTTCCCAGCGTTCCAGAGGAAGACTTCGAAAATAACCCCGCATTGGCAATTGCGAATTCTTTCGCCTTCAATAGACCGGTATACATCTATAATACCTTCCCTTTTCCCGGCTTCGCTGTAATATGATGAGGCAAAACTTTGTCGAAGAAGCTCAACAACTTCTTGACTCTAATCTGAGACTGATATTCATGGATAGGAGCCTGGAATGAAATTTTTTGCTAGTACGACAAGAAACTAATCTGGGGCAAAAGTATTTTATATGTATTGGTATATAAGAGAGAGTATTTATTTTTAGTATGGATTACTAAATATTTCAGAATAATATCTAAACGAAGTAGATAATTTTGATTCCTTTTGCACCAGATTTAGCTTAATTTTTTCTTCTCTTATAATTGATGATAATTAGTTGTAAGAATCGTGGCTGGTCTTCATTCAGTACAAAGTATTATCACTAGATGTTTTTTACTTTCGCATGTCATGAATAAAACGATGTGGAGGATTAAAATAGTTTTTAATTTCCCATTACCAAAGTACATATATTTGTTAAATATTTTTTTAACGAATAAGTAGAATTTAATTGAAGATATGAGTGCTGCCTATCTTTACTTTTTTTTATATCCGGTACGTCAATCTTTGTCAAGTACAAATATCTTCAAAGGAATTCTTACTGCTTTCCATCAAATAACTCTACCTTATATTTCAAGTTAATACTGATCTTTTATCGGGACGTATTTCCAATATACCTTTATGAAAAGGGTGGAAGATGCTTTCGACGGCAACAAATGACTGCAACAGCAGCCACTTTCTGTTCGTAGGAGAATTTCGCACTTAGTGTAGTAAAGCGTAAAACTCCCGTAAAATCGACCTCTCGTGCAAAAACCTACAATGCAGCCTACATGAGCTTATAAAGCTCTTCTCCGCAATAAATAATTCTCGATGCGTTGCATTTTTAAAAATTTTCTATATACACAGAAAACAATAATGAATTATTGAAAAATAAGCTTAATAAGCTTACATTCTCTTGCATTATTTACATTTGTTTCATGAAACTATTTTCAATTAATATTTTATAATTGAAAACGTTTTCAGCCTAATAAATTTTATTACTCTTCCATTTACACTGCTTTCACAGTTATCACAAAATAATCTGTATACTACCTGAAGGGTTTTCAATGGATTTAAAAATCAATATGGAGAGTAAAATTGGCTTTTTTTAGATTTGTCTCTCGTGCAGAATAGAGTGCATTATTTTATGATTTGTAGGCAGATGTATTTCACGTTTCTCATTTTATTGGTTCGTTAATTTTTTTGTGATAAAAGTTGGTAATTTCATAGTCGATGGTACATATCTGAACACATACTAACTCAAATAAATTGAAACATTGAAATAATCTCCTGAAAAAAAACTTTTCAATCAAAATTTTATTTCTAAAAGTAAAGATTCAATATTAATTATTTCGCAAACTGTTTTAACATGTAAAAAATAACTCAACCTTCGAGGAGGAAGATATTTCGAAGCAGAATAAATTGACTTGTATCGTTAGTTTAAAATCAGCTTTAGGACAATTTCGAAACTTTATGTATTGAAGTGTAATGATAGATCAAAGAAACTAGAAGGAACTAACTTTTCGCAAACAAGTTTCACCAATAGCTGAGTTTACGTGGTATTCCTCAGTAGCAAACTTAGTTAATAGTTTACATACTTTTAGTATATGTATATAGATATATGTCCAACTATCAGTTGCACACTCGACCCTTTCGATTCGAGACGTTATATATAATACTATTGAGATCGTTTGTTACTGATAGTGGTTCCCTGCTGCACCTGACATTTAATGTAATAGAAAAATATCGAAAAGTCCAGCAAAGCCTTCTGATATTTATCGCGCATCTCTGAACCCAGCATATCTGTTTGATGGAATCGATATAGTGCTCGGAAAAAAATCATCTCTTTGACTGAAAGGAATAAGTGTAAAAAATTTTATTAAAACTTCAAAGCAAACATTATTTAAGTTGCTCTTTTTTTTGTAAATTTAAAAGGTAGCACTCAAATATTTGCCCTTGCTAGGGATTCGAATTTTTTAACTTTTTAAACTTTTTTAAAAACTTTTTTTAACTTTGTAATCGATTTTGACCAAGTGTATTTTTTGTCGTTGCAGTATGCATTATAAAACTGCGTGCACAAAATGCAAGCGATAAAAAAAAGTAGAAGCAGTAAAATAAATTCCACGTGGTTCAGTTTAGTAAAGTAAAAAATCGATCAATGGCACGTTCTTTTCAGTGCCCATGGAAAATATATTCTAGTGCCTACAGAATACCCTCTTATTTTTCCATAGTTCTTGCGAATCGGAAATGTTTTTGACGGTCGCTTAGAATAGATAAAGTCGATTTTTTTTCCGTTTTCTGGAAATTTGTTTATTTTTTTCATTTTTATTCCAGATTCTTCTTCTCGACGAATGAGGAAAAGGAATTGAGAAGGATAATTAGTGAAAAGTTCACAAACTCGTCAGCAGTCTAGTCGACCTTTGTTCAATTGTTACTTTCAGAACAGCTTTGAAATTTCAACTCAACAAAATTCCAATCCTACAATAAAGAGAGGAGTTTTTTATTTTTTGAAGATATTCAATTATAGAGAGAGTAGAAGGTAAAGGAAATATACCTAAGGGGCAAACTTAAAAATCGAAATAAAAGAGGCTTGAAGCATTCACAAAAAGACATGCGTGAGGAAAACTAAAATCTGTTTTCTCAGCAAAAATGACGCGAGAAATCTTGTTCCCATTTTTACGATATAAGTATCTGAGTTTTATATGAAGCCAACTCACATTTTGCGTTCAGGTATATTTTTTTATTGTGGTGGTTAGTCTTGATAGAGCAAAAATATTTTAGAATATATATAGTTTTTTATCGTCCATTTTTTAAAAAGTATTTTGAAAACAAGGGTTTTGTTTCTTTTTTTCTGTCATATTTCATTTCTTTATGCAATTTATTCTCTCGTTTCTCCAGTACTTCAAATTTTTCATATTCCCTTTCGTTTCACTAGAAAGCCACTTAGATTTGTTTTCAAGAAAAATAATGATTAGCATACAGCAGCTTCGCAAACGTACAAAGAGTTGTTCAAATTGCGCCTTGCATGTCTTTTGTGTTATATCGAGGTGAACTTTAAAGTATGTTTGCAATTCAAAATAAAATAGATACAAGTCCTTTTTCCAAATCAAGTTCTATAAAAGCTAACGCAGAACTAAAGTAAGAAATGATAAGAGGGTATTCAGTTCAGTATTATACTTGCTGTTCTTAAAATGTTGAATTTAATTTTTTTTTAATATTAAAAGTATTGATATAAAGCACTTTCTTCTTGTAATCAATACTAATATATTTTTGCAACCTCATATTTCACGGGAGAGTCAACCCTCGAATGATTTTAAAGAACTTGAATTATCTTCATTATATCTTTGAATCTTCCTGGACTATTCTAGAATATACAATTGAATAATATTTAATAATAAAATTAAGATAATAACGTGCAGTTAAGGTTAATTGCTTTTGAACATATTGCTCAATAATCGTTCGAACATTTCTTCGCGTAATGGTACTTAAGACTTAATCTAAAGGAGTCCTTACGATCTCGTAGTATGAAAAGAGAAAAGAATTTTCTCATTACATTTACAATAGGTGAAGTAATTAAATTTATAGAGGGGTTCTCACAATCAATAGTCTTTTGTAATTTTTAGTTCCTCTCAATATATATATATATAAAGTTAATATATATATTAAATTATTAAAAATCAGTCCCTTAAGTGTCAAATTAACACTCTGATATTAATTCAAGATAGAAAAACTTTTTTATATCAATTATTCAAATACATAGAATAATTTTTCATTAAAGTTGAAAATAGTGTTAATTTGACACTAATAAAGACTGATGAGGGTTAAATATAAAGGCTGAATAAATTCAAATTAATGTGAGAATATTCATCAAACTAATTTTGTCTTCACTGGTATTCAATTAAACCATCTACACCACTTTCAATATTCATAAAACCAAAGCATACATCATAACGTGAATTCATAAAATTATATGATCTCATAATAGAATCTCTGCTAGAATAAAAACGCAGAAAGTTCATGGTTTCATATAAACTTTATGTGCAAAATGACGCCTACGAAGCAAATAATCCATATAAAGCTTCAGTTCGAAATAAGGGCTGGTGGCTGCTTTTAATCGCTAAGCACTCAAACCAATTAATTATTTCCGTCAACATCTCGCCATTGTGAATTAAAGGAAGAGTTGCGAAGAGCGTTTCGTGCAGCATATTATGCGGATTGGTGGGAAAAGTGTTTGTGCGCGAACGTCATCATGAGCGAAATTGCGTGGTTAGACACGAGAGAACGGAACCGGAAGGGTTGAATGTAGGGGTAGTCGGTAAATAACAACCGGTTCAAGCATTTGCGGTAGGAAAACATGGGCTCCCTTACGATCACTCAGTGTCGACAGCCAAGATGTCCGCAATATACAATCCTCGCTAATGTGAAACCAGCGAGCTCACATCCATCGATGTCACATTCCGATATTAAACTTACTTATCCTTCCTTTCATGAAAAATAAAATGCACTTGACAAATGGTGCAGAGCATCTCGAAACTCAAGAAAAGTCCTTAAATTGATTACAAAATTGGAAGAGGCGTCATCATTTTTTATTATTATACAAATATAATGTGAATTTCTCTATGAAAACTGATTCATAAACATAGAATCATAATTATAATGAGTTCGAATCTCTTCCTTTATCTTTTTCTGCCTTTCTTTCTCCAAATTTTCATTAATCTTGGAGATATCCAGATTCTTGATTCGTTCATGGTAAATTCTCTTGCTTTTTCGCATGGGCATGTCAAAACTACTGATGGGATCTTCTTCTTTGATATTATAATCATAAGGATTAAGAGGATAAGGCACTATCATCAAATCCTTTTCTTTTTTCTTCTTAATTTCAAACTTATGAGATTTACGAGTTCCATATTTTTCATCCTCAGTCTCTTCACATTTCTCTTTATTGCAGTGACTTATTTTCCTTATTATGTAGCCAATCAAAAATCCTCCTCCGAAAACCTACTCGGATAAAATAGATGATTATTTTTTTAGCTGTCGCAAAGTACTTTTATCATTATTACTGCATTATCCCGTTGTGGCAGTTGTACTTGGCTTGAAAGCATTGAACATGAAGGGTATTATTATGGGCTGGATCATTAATAAAGCTGATCTTGTGGGAAATACCTCTTATATTTAATATTATATTATATTATAAAGTTCACCAATATTATTTTAGGGATAAGGATAAGGATAAGGATAAGGATAAGGATAAGGATAAGGGTATTAATTTTAGAGAGAAGTTAACTTGTGCTTTGTCCAGTCTACAAATTCTGATATAATTATAATATGATTAATATGTATGTGACAGAATACATAGAACAATGCAAATTTAATGATGTAGTGGTGTTTATGAAATGCATATTGATGCAATATCAGCACCTGTTTGGAACTATTACACTGAGGTAATAATTTCATCAGTATGATTATCAGAATACATGTGGATGAGGACCGAATAGTTTGATAGATGGTGTAGTATACACATCAGTATTTACGCGTGGCAAATGCTAAATGGTTATAACACTCTCTGTGGTTCCTCGTATTCCATTACGGGTTTGACGCACTTCGCATCATTGCGATTTACATGACATTTCAAAGTTGGCATTGGATTTACATTTGAATGTGACGCCTTTATGGGCATTACTCTCAAAATTGCATTTGACCAAAAGTACATTGACAGATTTAAAAGTATAAAGTAAAAGCAATGTAAAAGTATATTTTTTTCAGACAACTAGATTTTTAATTAAGATGATAATATAATTATTATATTATCATCTTAATTAAAAATATGTTTCCTACTTTATTAAAAGTAGGAAACATATTTTCTAAATTTTACCCAACATTTCTGATATAAAGAATCGTTCTGTGAAATGAAATAGCTTTATTGAAGTTATCTTCCTCTAAGAAACTTTTGATTAAATAATATTAATGCAGATGCACATTTTCAAACTCGACTACAAGTTTCGTACTTTGAAAAATATTCAAAATTATTCAAATCCTTCAAGCAGCTTATGGTTTTCTATAAAATTCGAGGTGAATTTTATTTTTCTTACCTTGGCTCCGTGTGACACAAAGATCGATTGCTTACAATCCTTATCCATTATTGTTGTTTTTTTATTAAAAAAAGAGGTTAGAAGATTTCTTGTAAATTAACATAAAAACTTTTTAATTATTTCTTATTTTCTGAAATATTATCCGAAACATTATCCGAAAAGGCATGGTGAAGTTAAAATCTTCTTAAAGTCTTGTAATTGCAGTTACATTTTTTTATGATATATTTTTCTATTTTGATGGACAGACGAGTTCATATTTTAAGCCATTTTGATCAATTTGTTTATTGATGAATTTCATTCCGGTCAATCGATTTCTTTTCGATATGATATGAATAACTGAATTTTTTGTTTTTCTTCTAATTAATTTTTAAATCTAAAGGTTAAAAAATCGAATTTATGTAAATTTCTGTATTCTGTTCCTGCTTGTTTCTTTATTAAAAAACATACACATTATCGTAGAGCTTTAATATAGCTGGAAAATGTACAATTACGTATATTTATATTGCATATACGTTGTATTCGATGTAATTACACACTTTTATAAGAATAAGAGGTACTCATTTGTTCACAATCCAAATTCAATCATTAAAACATTCATTCCATCTAATGAAAGTGAACGAAATAAGATTAAAATATTGAATAAAACTGTTTCTAGGATAATGAAAAATATAAAAGTAAAAAAATACGCTAATTAATTAATCAGCGAAAAACTTTAGTAATTACACTTTATATTAGAGTCGATAAAATATAAAAGATATACATGAAAAAGAGAACTGCTAATTTTACTAAAATTATCAATAGCATTAATGATTATGAAAGGACGATAAAAACAGTTATAAAATCACATCTTTTAACAAGTTTAAAAAGATCTCTGGAACTGCGAACACCATACATTGATTTTGGTGTATATTTTTTGGTATTTACAAGTTAGTTATCGTAAAGGAAGAGTCTCAAGTATCCTTATTTTTATAATTAAAAATTCTTTACTTCTAAAGAACCATATTTCTTGGTTTCAATATTTAATTTTTTTATTAATTAAATTTAAATTAAAACTATAATTAGCAAGTTGCTGGTAAGCAATGTATTTGGAACTTGAAACTCTGGCTTCAATTTGCCCATCGTAGATGATACAATTTATTATGATTGCCCAAGAAACTTATACACAATCAAATTATAATATTATATTGATAAAAGATGTCAATCAGCTTGACTAGTATTTTTTTTTAGACAATCCTGTTCATAATAAATGAACAATCTATATCAAGAGTTAATTTTTTAAGTACAAACTCATTTATTGTACATTCAATTTGTATTTATTAAAAAAGGATTAATTTTCTTCTCTAGTTCCATTACCATAATATTCTTGATACTTCACTGGAAATGCGAGTTGAGTTCCTTTGTCCCAAGTGTATAACTCCTGTTATATTAAAATTCATAATGAAAACCAGCACTATACAATCATTTAAAAAATATGATTTTAATATCCTTTTTATCAATGTTTTTTTTTATTTAACTTGCAAGTTGTGTACCTAATTGTGAAAAAATTTGTAATTCTTGGTACACTCTATGAGCTACTATAAAATTCCATTTCCCGATTCGAAACTTCTTTCATTGAAAGCGAAACAAGTTTTACCTTTTTTTTTTGTCATTATAATCATAACGAGGCTATTCGAGCTACCAAGAAAACTTAATTTTTGAAATCACATCTAAATGCAAATCTCCAAGTGAAGAGCTTAATCAAAGCCTTAATATGAGCTCGACAAAGACTTCATTGGATTTTATAGAGAGACTTCCTGTTTTTATTAAATAATGAAATTCTTTACAAGGATTATTATTTTTTTAATATTAAAAAGATAGAATATATATTAATTTTTTTTCTTTTTTTTTACGTTAAACCAGGTCGATCTCATACCAATCATCATGATAATTCGAGTAGTGACCAATTCGAGCGAATAAAAAAGAATATAGCTATTCCAAGCCAGGGAGTGATTTAATTGATGCGTACGCCGCTTCAAAGCCATTCGGACGATTATAATTATACGATCATAATTAACATGGCTGCACTCATGCAAAAAAATGACAGACGCCCTTATCCGTTTAGCGAAACATAAAAAGCTTTAATTGTTTTTCGATTTATAATATTGGGGTATGCAAAAATTCAAATCCATTTAAACATTTGGGAGCGAGTAATTAATTTAAATCCTTACCTTTGTCCTCGAATTGTACCCAACCATTGTAGTCTTGCGATATGGGTTTGTAAATGATAAATTGACATCCAGAGGCAATTTCTTGTACAAGTCTAGTGCCAGTCTGAAATGAAATGTTTCTCTAAATTATCAAAGGAATTTATTTTTCATAAAATATTAAAGCTTTTCTGAAATGCATTAAATCTATTTTAATTACTGACTTTGCTAATTGGTTCAAATGAATATTTCAACACTCTCAGAACTTTGTTCCACAAATTAGAATTTCAACTTTATGATTTCCCTTTTAGAAATATACCAATGTTCAACTTTAGAATATCCAAAGACAAAGTTATATTACCAACTTGCTTCTTCATATAAATTTTAATAGTATCAAAATGAAAACCAAGTTTATTAAAATATATTCATTAAGAAAGATATCATTTTAAATAAAAATTTCTCAAAACATTGTAGGATTGCCTCTGGTCCATAAAATAGATATATGCAACCGCAATTTTTAATTAAACCCACCGTATTTTCATTACGTCGTCTGTTGTACTATGAACCGCATATAGTACACCCCGGGCAATAAACATTTCGCCAAATTTATGATGATCGACAGTAATATTCCAGATGTGCTGCAACTTCATTGCAACTGGATCAACCTTCACTACAACAGTAGTATTCGAAGGTGTTCCATAAATGGCCCATAAACCTGTGGACAAACATTTATTCGAATAGAAAATATTAAATCGGAGCATTAGAAATTCTCTTCCATTTTATGATTCTCCTTAAGGAAACATCGCGAGAATGAAATTCATTATGAAATGCCATTTCAGTGAATATTGAAATCCTGGCTAGGAAAATTAATGTTGTCAATTGCAACTCATATTCTTGTTCTTATTTATAAATATAAAATATCTTGAACAATAATATATATATTTAAAGCAGTTTCTTTTCGTAAACTTTCCAATAAATCTTTAATGAATAAATGTAAGCATTAGAAGCTGGAACTTCAATCAAGCTCGTATTGATAAAATTCCATATTCAATTTCTGTATTTGAATATATGATTACAGAAGAAATGTTGAATTTATATGTATTTTTCTAGTAAAAAGGATTTATTAGATTTAGCGAGAGACCATTTAAAATTAATTAAGGTACTTAAGGACCTGTGGTAATTACCATAAGAGCAAATTTAGTTTCGCCAACTTTACGTTGGCAATAATAAATATTTGTTGCTAAAACTAGGTCATTTACCTCCGTTTCGTATATAGATGGAGATAAATAGTTTAGTTTTAGTGAAAATTATTTACTACTGCAAACTCAAAGTTGGCGAAACTAAATTGCTTTGGAAATTAATTAGTGATTAATAAAGATCTATTTTTTCATTAGAAAATTTCTGAAAATTAGAGAGATAAAGATGAAAATTTCTGATGTGATTTTCTTACCGTTTTCGTCAACGTCGAAGTCCACGTAATTGAAATTGTAATTTGGGGTGTAAAGATAATTCTTGGTGTTGACAACTAAAGCAGGCAGGTCTATTTGCTGTTTGTTCACTGGACCGGCGCGAGATTGATGATGAGAATCAAGATCAAATCGCTGAATACAAGCTCGATTTGCCGGGTTGTAGAAGAAGGAACCATTGTAAACCACGTGTCCATTTCCCTTATAAATTCAAAATAATATTCCGATAAATTTATAAAATCTGATCAATTACGTCAAAAATGTAATTAATTTTGTTTTCTCGAGTTCGAGAATTTATAAAATCCGTATGTTATTAATGAATAAATTCGCGTCATTTCGGGAGGTAGCATTAACAAAGAATTTAATTTTAACTTACGTGAAATGCAGTGATTAAAAATAATAAGAGAAATTGGAAGGTAGATTAAATTAGCTTTGTTATATTTATTTGAAAAAGCATACGTTCCATACATAATTAGAAACGTGATACTTCTTTAAAATATCAAAACTGTAAAACTAAAATTCTAGAAAAAGCTGGGGATTCTCAAATTAAATTCTAAATGCATGATATGTTTCTAGACTTGATCTCTGAATCCACTATTATAGCGGAATTGAATATAAAGTTTATTGAAACGTATATCTTGATCAAGCGGGACTTTTTTGATGAAGTAAATCTGAATATGCTTTTCATTAATATCTGCGTCGTACGATCTCGTATATAAAAATGCAAATGACAAACTATCCTTGATACACTCTGATTTAGAAGAATTCTCATGTGGAAATATAAAGCGGACGAAACCAAAGGACTGTGCGTGGCTTTCCTTGGTTTATTTTCCCCTCTTCGCGATAATAATCAGCGGGTAGAAAATATCCTACAGTGCGCTGAGGTCGTTGAAAATAAAAAACGAAGGAAATAAAAATAAAAGAATAGAGAAAAGGTGAAAAAAAAAACACACCGACAAGTGCAGCGAGTAATCGTGAATGCACAGTGCACACGCAAACAAATAGATAAGTAATACAGAAACATTCATGAGTATGTTTGTTTGCAACTATTTCGCTTTCCGTAAATCGTCTTTCTTCATGTCTTTTTCTTCAACACAAAAAAAATATATTCAAAACTTTCCCAGTGCTGCTGTGGGTTTAACTAATTTTCGTACGATTTTTTTTATATGTACAAATAATTAAAATAATAATTTTAAATAACAAGGAGTAAAAACACTGTTTTATACTTTCGCTCTACTGGAAAGCTGATAAATTCGATTAAAACTAGTCTAAATAAATTGTGCTTGATTTTATCTCTGTGAAAGTTTGTAAAAAAAAGTGATTGGCGTTGAAGGATTGTGTAGAGTGAACCTGTCGCAAACAAAGTAATCTGCATTTTTCAGAGTATATGTCCTAGAAACAACAAAGGCAAGCAGTTTCGGTATAAAATTTAAATTCTCTTTCCTACATGACGCGCAACAGTTGGTTATCAAGGGATGTTTATAAAATAATCCTTCAGCTCGTTTCATGGTTAAACAATATAAAATTTTAGCAAAAATCCTGATATAAAATTATTTTAATTGGTATTTTGTGACCTTCAATCTAAATTTAAAATATAAATGATCAGTAGATTAAATAAGTTAAACTCACAGCGAAGGGTAGATCGAGCCTAATTTCTCTTCCAATGTTTATGGGACTATAGTCTTCTCTCCTATTATATTCGAAAATAGATGACGTATTGGCACTGCGAGTGACCCACAATTTCTCCGCGATTTTCTCAGATCTTGGTACTGTGTCGTACATCCAAGCTCCATGTACATCGTCCATCATTTCTCCTTTAAATACGGGCTTCCCAATTGCATCTAGTACACCCTCTATTAATTAAATAAAAAATTCATTTGTGATTAAAATTTGAAAAATTATTTCACTAATATCGCTATAAATGCTATATAATTAACATACCAGCCAATCTAGGAGGTAATTGTGATAATGAATATGGTGAGAAACTCTTATCTTTAAAAGGTTGAACTATATCTCTAAATGAGCATTTTACGTTGGGACACGAGTCACAATTGATTTGTGGTGGACAATACGACTCATGATCCACTCTTGGTGGAGGAGGCTTTCCGAAGAAAGCTTGCTGCTGTTGCGTATTACTTAAATCATCCATCTTTTGTGTCAGACCTGAAAAAAAATACACTCTTGTATCCTCATAAGAAAAACTAATTTTCAAACAAGCTTTCCCAATTTTTAACTGTAACAATCCGGTGGATATAAAAAATGAAATTTATACGAGAGAATGATGTGGTGCACTAACCAATGACCCGAAGGTTTCCTTTTGTGGTATTGACGTTATTTTTGGCATGGCAATGAAAAGTTGAATAATCACCCTGTTGGACCTTCATAATATGTAATCTCATCGTGAGCTGTAATAAATAAACAAATTTCAGTTTGCAATAACTGAACTGCTATTTATAGCATATAAACCGCAAAACAAGCTGCCGTTTGTGAAATAGAATATTTGATCGTTAAAGTACGGTTAATTAGTATGCGAATTTTCAGTAATTAAATTTTGCCAAAAGTGACATCTGATATGAGGCGCTTATAATCTGATATCAAGTTGAATATTCGATTACTCTCGTTGACAGAGTCATTAACAATCACAAAACTAATTGCAAAGATAATTACAAGTTTATTGAAAACTTGATAGCAAACAGTTTAAAAATATATTTGATTTGTTCACTCAATTATAATAAAAATGATCGAAAAAAGCAAATTTGTTGAAATCGAAATGAAAATGATATAAATTACTATTTTCACGGAAAATGGAATTGTTTTAATGAGGCGTATAGATTTCAGTCAAGTACCTTGTAGCCATTACGTCTACCAATGATCTCTGAACGATACTTTTCTGATGTTTCGAGTCGTCGGCCATCATCCCGAGTCCAGTACGTATCTGGTTCCGGAAATGCTTCAACTTCGCACTCAAGCACAGCAGGGTTTAAATTTCGAACTCGAATTGTCTGAGTGTGAACAGTAATGAATGGAGGAACTGCAAAAAACAATTTATTTTTCTGTATTTAAAAACCAGGAACTGTTTTGCTCTCATAATGCGTTTGTTGTAACAGAACGATTATACTCACAGTAATTAACAGTCTGTGATTATTTTTGGAAAGAATTAAAGCTAATTTTATATCAGCCAGTAACGATAAAATTAATTAGGTATTAATTAATTTGAAATGAGTTTTCCGTGCAAATAATCTTTTGTGAACGTGATTCACAGCGTGCTGTGCGATGCTGCTTTACACTGAATAAATTAACGTACTTGTTTGAACATAGAAAAGCGAGGGGACAATGGATGTAATGAATCACAGTCGAAAATTCTGTTGTATATTATTGTAATTCACATGCATAACAAGTTGGATGATCTCTATAAAGTGAAAAATATATGTGGCTTAGAATGAAGTCAGGTATTTAGTGATAAAAAAATCGATTTTCTATTTTTTGATTGATTTAGGGTAATGAGTACAATGGTTGGCCATTGGCATTAAAAATACATAATAAGGAAATATTCAGAAATTAAACTATTAAAAACAGTCTAAGATTGTTGTCAACACATTCTACGCTATTTATTTATAAGTTTTAACTGTCAATATTTCTTAATTATCATTTTAATGTGATCAACCATCTTCAAAGGTGCGTCAGTAGTACAGGTCAATGCATGGTCAGCCAACATCCCCTTTTTCTTTCTTGGAGTCTAATTTTGATTCAAAAGTGGATAAAAACATTGCACAGTGAAAAAACAATTGGAAAATTACAACTACAGTTTGTTTTTCCATTGTACAATGCTTTGATCTACTTTTAGTTATAAAATTGACACCCTGGAATTTACCGTGTAAGAATCCTTTGTGAAGGCTTGCAAAATAAATTTTCCTGATTGCAACACTGTGTTTCAACGACGTCGCGCAGAACTTTAAAACAGAATTAACGACAGGCAGACGACATAGTAGGAAACTCTATAGTTGCCAACAAGTAGCCGAGTTTTACGAATAGGGCTTTTGCAGGAAAAGCGATACGTCATTGTTCTACCCTCTAAGCCTGTCACGTGTATACGAGCAATGATTCGTTGGCTGTCACCACAATGGCCTGTTATCGGCCACAGCAGACAGCGCGGATTTTCACATTTACATGTCCGCTGTGAGAACCTATCAGACTCTTGTTTTCATTCAGTATTATCATTTATCCTGATTTGACTTTCTCTTTAACCGAGAAAAATCCACATGAAATATTTTACACGCTGCATTATACGTCTTCGATTTATGTATATATATGGAGGAGATAATGTTTCTTCAACGAGCGATCTTCTCTCCGAGAGATGAGTCTTGTGCAGTGCTTATCGGATAAGCCCTTGTTATAGAAGCACTAAAAAGAAAGCTTCGACTAATTTAAAACGCTTCCTATCTACCTAACTTGAGTCAGACGATCGATCTTTTATGTTCTCGAAGAATGAGGCTCACGTCGTGTTATGTGAACCTTATATATGAAAATACAGGGAGTAATACATAATATGAACTTCCTGTCTTGCGTCAACTTATTTGAATTTTTCATCTTTCATCTCTTCTTCTTTTTTTTCGCGAGGGAAAATCTGAAACGGGAAATTCTTGAAGGAATTTCTTTGCTGGGGTGAGGACTGAAGTGCTTCAAGTTTCTGGTTCCACTATATGCTACGCAATTTCAATCTTTTCACACTCTTATTGGAGAATAGTGTTGGCAAACTATTAAATATAAATGTACTTTTTCCTATACAAGAACAAACGCGTGCTCCGCGCGCGCATTTAATTTCTTATTCAATATTATATAATTTATTATATTTTATTTTTTTAATCTCTTAAAATTTTCAAAAACTTCTTTAGATTCTTTTAAATTCAATGATAACAATTCAAATCCCATTTATATCCTTTAAAATCCATTAAAAGTATTAGGAATAGCTTCAAATTCCATGAAATCCTTTAAAATTCTCATCAAATCGTTTAAATATTAGAAAAATCTTTCGAAATCACTTAAAATTATTAGAAATCTCATAAAACTTCATCAAATTCTTACAAACCTTTTAAAGTCCATTAAAATTTCACGAAATATCCTAAAATCCCATAC
>UCOK01006526.1:0-78315 GCA_900474325.1 Synergus umbraculus | reverse complement strand
ACTATTGCAGTATATAAAGTCTCCGACAGATAAACTGCTCATTCTCCTAGTGACTATGGTAATTTCTCTAAACTATTTTTCAATTTATACTGTTTAAGCTACCAATCTTTGTAATTATAGTTTTACTTTTTATTTATATGGGTATCACTTATTGCTATAGTCAATTTGCTATTAAAGATATTAACCTTTGCAAGTCTCAATGGTAATTTTTAAAGTCGTACTATATTTAAAACTAGTACAGAAACAGTATTTCGTCGCATTACTATGGCAAATAAATCTATTTTTTTTATTATATCCTCACTTTCCTATTGACTTTAGTAAAAATGAATATTATATTATTACATTCTACAACGAAAAGTTTCTCCGTGTATTGAAAATTCAACCATTTTTCATTTACTGTGATTGAAAAATCAACAATATTTTATTTAAAATTCATTCAGCTACGGTAATTGTATAAAACTTCAACTAAACTAATTGAAGTTTTTTTATCTTTCTCTTTCAGTGATATAATTATCCCGTGTAGAAATTTTGCTGTGGCCCCTGTCGGGCCCAGATCAGGTGATTTCAAACCGGTGATGGAACGCGGGACCCGACCGGGCTAAATCTGGCTAAATCGGGCACAGTCTGGCCCTGATCGGGACAGGTCTGGGCCCGGTCAGGTTCCGCGTTCCGTCACTGGTCTGGGCCAGGTTTGGGAATTTCTACACGAGATAGAAAGGTCACGTTGTTGTTATAGACCAATCTTGTTATTAGAAATAGTGCAGAAATAATCAAATAAAAATAATAAAGGATCTGGTATGAATGAACAAGGGTACAATTCTGTCATTTTTTAACGAAAAGAAAGGAAACTATAATAATCAAACCAATCCGGCTTCCGGACCTCGAATCTACCCCACACAATTAAGATGAACACAATAACAATAAAATTATATAGAATCTTACAATTCGGGAATTATTACAAACACTTGTAATTTGGTGTGAATTCTTTGAAATCTCTTGCAATATAGATTTCAAAAAAGATTTACACATAGCAAAATTTCTACACGGGATATTAAAGAAAGGCTACATATGGAAATCATACATTTAATTATTAGAAAGACAATGAGCAATGTATTTTCAAGTCTACTTATTCACAATAATTCTTACATTATTCGTTTTAATATTACATATTTATATTAAATTTTCATTAAAGACAAAAATCGGAAGTCATATTCGAAATTCACGTTTATCTAAAACTTGGTTAATCGCATTGCATATTAAAAAAAACTCTCTAAACCTGAATCTGTGAAATTTAACTGATTACCAGTCAAATTCCACTGATTTTCAGTGACTCTTTTCTCACGATTTTAATTAGTGAATAATCTACTGGAAATCAGTGAAAACTCACTGAAATTTTTAGTAGTTTAGTGACGATTACTGAACATTTCAGTGACTTTTGACTGATTCTCAGTGAATTTTCACTGATTAAAATCGTGAGAAAAGAGTCACTGAAAATCAGTGGAATTTGACTAGCTGATATGTGAAATAATCCATATTTTGCTGATTTCTTTTGCGACTGAGTTTCTACTTAAATATTTACTTTATGTATTATTTTAACAGTCGAGAAATATTAAATACAACTATGGTAAATTTATAGCCAATTATGTTTTATTTTTTATTATTCTAGTAGTAAGCTTTGGACCTCCAATGAAAAAAACGATTAAATAACAACCATTTTTGAGTTTAAAAAATGTGTTTTTTAACTGTCAATAATGTTTTCGTTATTGACCATTATGAAATTTGAATTTGAGCTTGGAGTTTGGTTTGCATTTCAATTGTTGTAAAGAAAAGAAGAAAGAAAAAACTTATTGCGATAATTCCATCGACATTTTCAAATTTTAATATACCATAAGATTAATTAATAATCCCTTTATGGAAAAGGTAGAAAATATTGTTTGTAAAATATAATTTTCTAAATTTCTATTGGTTGGTAATGTCAGAAACTACGTGCGCAATCGACGATACATTATTGAAGCAAATCCTACAGTTTTAACTTGAGAATTTAAAATCGAGTAATAAGTATTACCCGTAATATTACAATTACTTTGATTTGTTCTAAATTGTTTAACAATAATGTGAATATCGTAAGTTACATACAAATCCAAATAGCGAATATTGGTCTAGGTAATATTTGAAAAATGAAAAATATCAATTTGTATAAGGAATTGCTTTATTACAAAGTTACAAAATAATGTACATACAAATATATTTTATAATAATATAGAATATATATATACATTGTTATCTGAGAAATTGGAATTTTACTATTGTAATATAAAAATATATAAATGTATAGAATATTTAAGGAAAATTTTAAGTTTTTGTTGCTTTTCGTATCGAATAAAGAAACTAAAAAAAAATTGTTTTCGAGATTCATAAAGTGATTAATATATCAATGGAATGAAGTCTCAATGTCGATATATGTATTTCTATAACTAATTCTAGGCAGTGCTTGTACCATATTTCTACTTGTACTGAATCTTTGAGAAAAAACTTGACATTTGTAAAGTTTTACGAAGTAAGCTTTCATTCGCGCTTTATGTTGGAAAAGTTTCACACATTATACATAAAGAATAATTTAAATACTAACATTGTTATTTTACCCCTGACAATATTTCAGTTTTCAGGCAAGCTCTAAATCTATTTTTAAAAAAGAAAAGACTAATTAATTAAATTCCGAATTCTGAAATGCAATAATAGAAGTCTTAGAGTAGAAGGCACTGGTTTCGGCAAAAAAAAATTGCTAGGTCATTTAATTTTTGAGAAGTTTGATGCATTTTACGATTGGCCTTTAATTAAACATTTAAAAATTTAAAAGACCACTGAAAATTGCATCCTTTATAAGAATCAAAACAACCTGATTTCGGAATGGTAACAAATCAAGGTAAAAGCCTAATAATACTTTCTGCAGTACAATTTCAAGTTGTGTAGATCTCAGTTTACAAAAAAATGAGAACTTAAAGTCTCAAATTTCTCTATAGAAATATAATGTAGACCGAGTATGGACGGAGGGCTCTTGATACAAGAGAGTTTCAGTCTTCGGTCGTCTTCGATTATCGATAAAAGTCTAAGATTATTAAAATTGCAATGGACCTTCTCTATTAGTTCAGCTAGAATCACTGCAGGCACCAAACAATGCAATAAGCAACTATGAAAAGAATATTGAGTACTTTGGCATTGTACCTTCTTCCTAATTATTATTAGCTTACGACACTTTTAATGCTTTCACATGATGAAATCCAGATTAAGGCCATAATAATTCTATGTTCGGAGACTGAAGCTTTTCAAAGATTTTGTACATACTGTGCACGCAAAGCCAGCAGTAAATCTAAAAATAAACAAATTTTAAAATGATTTAGTCTGTGGTAGGAGTATATTAATCTATATAGAGCATTGTGCATTTGTCTAGGATTGAATTAATACTTCTACTTACGTTGTAACCCATCCAGAGCCAACATGACAATGCTGGAATGACGGAATCAAGCTGCACAAATAAAATTGAATTAAATATTAGAGAGAAATAAAACGAAGAAAAAAAGAGAAGTCAAAAGTCAAGTATAATTACATAGATGTAGTATCCATAAATCAACCATAGGCCAAAAATTAGTTGAAACGCTATTACGATTCCCATTAAAATCAGCCATGGAAGGAGCCAGCCTCTTACTCCTTCTTTAATTGCATAGAATATGAGAGCAGCGGAAACAATCAAGAGGAGGAGGAAAAATATGAATATATTTCCCCAAACTTGCATTGCTGAGAACATTCAGATATTTATATTAAAACAGGTACTGAGGCGAATAAATAAAGTAAATAAATTATTTAACTTACATCCTCTAACATCAGTTTCGAAAAGGGGATTGTAAAGTTGTGATGATTCTCCTCCTTTCAACATATATATTATTAGTGTAATCAGAATTACACTAATTGCCTGAAATAGAAAATAATAATTAATGATATGCAAGTAAGACTTTTTATGCAGTTTTTAAATAATTTTAAGTAAACAATGAAATAAAGTAGGGAAAAGAAAATTGGTACATACAGTTTTGCATATTTTATAAGAAAGTATCAAAATTTTTCAAAATTATAGTAACAATTCAATTTTCCTTCAGGACATGTGGTAATTAACATAAGAGCAAAAGTTTCATATATTTTTTGAAAAGTTTCACAGATAATGTATAAGTATATAAAACAGAAAATACAACAGGAATATAATAAATGTGTTTGGAATTATTACGGAGGTTTCAGAAATTAAGTAACTCTTTAAAAATAAACAGAGTTGTTTAAGGTGTGACATATATTCTTAGGAATGTGTATGTAGAAAGTTTATGTTACTTACTATTGTGTAACAGGCAATAACTCTACTGCCATTTTTGACACTATTTGTCCAAATGCAGGGGGTCCAAAATGACTCGAGTGCTGGCATTTTTATGTCCTTTTAATAAAATAATTTCGAAAAGAAGTATCAACAAATGACGACTGAAACTCACTCCTGCAACACTTCACATAAAATTTGGGCGTCGTCTTTAACACGAACACATCACTATTCAGTGTGCGCGCGTCACTACCAACTGCTGTCATCAATGGCACAAACACCAACACACATGTGTCAGTGCGCACGTGTGTGTAGAAAGTCTGCCACTTTAACGGTTTTTAAATTCAATCTGGTTTGAATTTTTATATAAAAGAGAATAATAATATAAAGCCACTTTGTTTTGAGAGATATGAGCCTTAAGTATTTTCACTTTGAAATTTGAAATAAAACTTGAAATATCCTTTAAAAACATATTTGAAATAGTATCCTAATTCGTTTATGAGATTGGTAGCCTTGGAAGCACTCGAAGCGACTCTCAAAAGCGCGAAAATTGAAATTTCAAAATAATTTGTTATTCTTTTTAATACAAACTTTAATTGTATTATATACATTGAAAATACGCATGTTAATATTTTTTATTAAGGGCATGTGGTACTTATCATATGAGCAAATTCACTTTTGCGAAATTCATGTCTGTAACAGTCCATAATAATAAAAATTTTTCACTAATTAACTTTTTCTTTAAGAAACGGAGATAATAATTTATTTTCAGTGAAAAATATTTATTATTAGTAACGAAAACTTGATGAAAGTGAATTAGCTCCTATGGTAAGTACCACATGCCCTTAAAGAATAAACGACAATTATTGAAGTACAGTAAAGAGACTCCGGTTGCCTATAGACAGGTGCAATAGTCAAAAAGACTTGTCATTTTAAAAGAAGCATAAAGGAATAAAATATAGTAAGAACAGGTATCATATTTTAGTATCATTTTCATACAATTTTCGTATTATTCTTGGTACTAAAACAGAATCGACACGAGTATCAAATTTCATGATGATGTTATGCGTATTAACTTCAGAATAGAACATTCAAAAAACTGCCACAAGTTTCTTAACAAATTTTACGTCATTTTAAAGGTTTATTCTTTTTTTTACACAGTAATTTTTTATTGGTCTTTTAAATTTACAAAATGACTGTATTTTTCCCGAAAATCGATCTTTTTCATGGACCTTTAATAATAAAAATAATAGACATAATAACATAAAACAGCACTGGCAACAAAATTATCTACTGTGCGAAATAAAAGAATAAACCTTTAAAATGACGGAAAATTTGTTAAAAAATCCTTGGCAGTTTTCCAAAAAGAAATTTCTAATAAAGTGCTCCAATTACGGCCCTTAAGGGCATGTGTTACTTACCATATGAGCAAGTTTTTAAACTCGGGTTTTTTTCTACAATTTTTACATTTTCAAAAAAATTTTACTCAACATCCGTCCGTGTTTTCGTTCTTGGCGGATGTTGACTATAATTTTTTTGAAAATTTAAAAAACCCGGGTTTCAAAACTTGCTCATATGGTAAGTAACACATGCCCTTAATAGGAACCCTATTTTTTACTTTTTTAATAAAATTTTGTTATGAGCAAAATATTCTTATATTTTGCTGATAGAAAACTCGTATCCCAACCCATGTCGTGTATATTAAGTACAAGTATATGGGAGGACAAGAGGAGCGAGAAAAGTTAAAGTAGAGAGGAGAATGCGAGCTAGTTGAAACGTATAGCATAGGAGGGATCCCCTCTTATACTTTCCTCTGGTCTCTGGTCAGATTGGGCCCCTCTGAGTAGGTACACTCACTGTGGAAGCTTTCCTAGTACTGATCCCAGTGCATCCAAACTCCTCTACATCACTTTATGTATATTGTATACATATTATAAGATATTATACATTAAACATTATACTCTGATATACATTATGCATTATAACATTATACATTATACATTATACATTATACACATTATATGAGCAGCTGAAAGTAAAAAGTTGTTAAAAATATTTAATTTGTAAAAGTGGGACAAAAATTCTTCAGAGTAAAAATGGGACAATGCTCAGAACAAAAATCAAATTTTACAAACGAAATTTATCCACTTAATTTTTATTTTCAGCCGCTCATATATGAATAATATAAATCCTCTGATTCTGACAAGGTAGTTCAATCTTTGAATGCACACATCACTATCGCATAGTGATGGGATTAGAATGAGAATCCGAATTCCGACTCATCTTAAACTCAAAGTTGAAACGAATGCGAGGGCCTTTCAGTGCCGGACCCAGCCTGATCTTCTGCCTCTAAGATCTCTGTGGTCCCTTGTCGTCGTGGCCTCGAAGAGGCGAAGGCTTTACTCTGATGTAACCCCCTTCTACCAAGCAACCAGTACAGTATCGTCTCGATTACAGTGCGGTGCGTACGTCGGTGAAAACCACTGTTGGGTCCGTAGACGGCCTTAAGTCGCGCACCGTGTTTGCCGTGTTGCTATGCTTTGGCCTGGTCCGGTTTCATTTCATTCTATTTCATTCTAACTCAATCTAATCTCACAAAAAACGATTTTATTCAACTCTGGCCAACTTCTTTGTTCCCACTTTCTAATAATCGAATCTCTGTGTGTCAAAAATGGTGATTCTGTTGGTACCACAAAATTCTGCTGCGGAGTATTTTTCATTGAAAATATGTGGACGGTGAAGATTTAAATTACATACGTATAAATTTTTGATCCAAGTTCAATGTGCCTATTACACTTTTGTCAAAGATTTGATCAAAATGTATGTATGTATATAATTAATTATCGAATAATATTAACCAAGTTGTTCTTTAGAATCAAAAATAATACGTGATGCTAAGCCATTAATGAAATATGATCAGTGATTTCTAAACGTGCGCTTCCTTGATCATACTTGCACTTTGTTGTTGAGCGAGTCGTGCGTGAAAGTGCCTTTTATTGAGTGTGTGATTTTTCTTTAACGATGCACCGATGTGCAGGAGGGAAACGCGATTTTCGTCTGGGACCAGAAAACCGGATTGTGAAGTCAACGCTGGAGGAATGTAATATAAAGTTAAATTGAATAAAAAGTGAAATTAAAGCTTGAGGAATAAATTGATGTCAGGACGGCTTTAAAAGTGCGTGAAACGTCGAAATCAGATGCGATTATGCGTGTAATGTTACACGGTGAAATCGCGGTCAAAAAAAATATTTGCAGCGCAGCGAAATTGCGGAACGCGTTCGAGGAACGAAATCAATATATGGATTTCGCACAGTCTGCTTGGAGATGATATTGAAGATATTCTCACGAATGTAGATTGAGTAATGATTGTTTACTCGAGATAAGAGAAGCTTCGCAAACTGAGCCCAGATCGAGGATATACATATAATGCAGCCTAACGATTTTTCCACTGATAACGGATGTAAGTTGTATTTTTTTAATTAGAAAGAACATCCCACTGAGGAATCTTGTATTTATATTTCATTTCAAATATAATTCAAATTTTTTCGTTATTACATATAATTTAAGTTTTCCATTTCTTAGATAAATTTATAGAAAATGTAGTTTCTGTTATTGTATTGAAATATCTGGAAATATATTCTCTATTATTTCCCGGGAATTATTTGCTCGGTGAGTAACGGATTATATGCCCTTAAGTCAATGACTTTTCTTCAGGGTAATGATATTTTGAAATAAGTAATCAATTATAACGGAAGTTCGTATGAATTGGCTGATGAAGATTGCATATCAAAAGAAGAGTGAAAGAAATTCTTTTACCGTTAATTAACTCATCGAGTTTCCGAGGCACACACTGCCTGCACGTTGACTAATATTGGCATGTCTTGCTGGGTTTGCACAGGTGCATGCTTTTATTTCGAAAATCAACAATAAATGATATATTCACAATTTTATTCATGACATTCTCATTCCTCGGATATTGTAAATGGAATGTTTGCGAAAAACTGGTTCACATATTTGCGAACACGAAGGTTTTCAATACAAATTCAAGCAGAATTGTATGCAAAGTCAAATGAAGTGAGACAAAAATATTTTTCAAAACTTCAAGCAACGCGAATAATGTACCGTTATGTGGAACAAATATTGTAACCATTGCAATTGAAATTCTACATATCGATATATAATATATCCACTGAGAAACTCTACGTTAGAAAAATTACTAATAGTAATTTTTCCTATTTAAATGTAAAATTTATTATTTTCTGTATTAAAATGTCTCAATTTTGGGATTTTGCCCCTAATTGCTATCGATATTAGTAATTTTTCTAACACAGAGTTTCGCAGTGTCGAACACATTGTTGTCGAAGAAAACCTCATTGGTTTTTTGGAAATTGCGCGAACTTGTGTGAATAATGAATCGAATTTGAAAACAATCTAGTTACTAGTTATTGGGGTTTTATAGAATCTAAAGAAATTTATAAAGAATCTAAAAATCGAATAAAGAAATTTCATTGGATTTTCAGGTAATGGGATTTTAAATAATTCTAAACATTGTAACGGTGTTTTGGTAATTTTAAGTAATTTTATGAGCTTTTTACAATTCTACTTCTTAAAATTAGACCATAAATTGTCACTTTTTTTTATTTAAAAAATTTTTAATTCTGAATTATTTTCCTTTTCAACAGCACTTAAGGAATTTTCTTAATCTTGAGAAATCTCAGGAAAAAAATCACAAAATGTAGAACAATATTCCCTAAGAGTTTTTTTTTAAAGGAATTTCTTTACCAAATGGAGAAATTCCGGAAAATTTGCGGAAATTAGCGTCCCAAAAATTTTAGGGAAAATTACCGAAGACGCGCGCATCATAATTCATGCTAGTGAAATAAAAACTACATAAAAAGGAAAAAATATGGGATTAGGTGGAACCTCGAGTTAAAATTCAAAATTTAAAACAAATTCTTGCATTGTCTTCGTTCACGGAAGAGTTTCTTCTCCAAGAAAGTTCTGATATGCGTAAGTTCGCATAGTCTTGAAAATTCGCGAGATTGAGAATCAAGCGGAGAGTTTCGCGATTAAAACTACATAGTCGACTTGATTTCTAACCTCGACAATGTATGTATAAATATCGCACATGGCCAGAGTCTGCGCTATTTAGAAAATCTTTCGCTTAGCGGGAGGCACTTCGCGGCAAGGGAGCTTCTTCGTGCATGGCTTTCACTTAAGAAGGTGGCCGCACCTCCTCCTCCTCCTTTTCTTCTCCCTTCGTCTTCTCCTCATCCTCCTCTTCCTTCAACTTCTTATCCTCCTCGATCTCTGCACTCGTATTCACCGCCAGTGTTCGAGTTCACATTTTGGCGCATGCCACGATGCATCCCGTTTGCATTTACCTCGCGGTGAATAGAGCCTTGAAGTAGGTGCACACGATCTTGTTCATCGGTGCTGTTTATATGCTTATAGTGATCGATTTTTATTGGAAATGTGCCGCGAAATCGTTTAATCCACTCTTGACCAACGGAAGTAACCGGAACAGCCGGAACTGAATGCAGCCGCGTATCATGCGACCGTTACAGAGGTAAATTACAAGTGCTTAAGTCACTTGTGCAAGCCTCTGCACATTTTTCACGCGTGATTATTTTTTGACATACAAATATATGTAGTAAATATTTTTTAATTGTTGATGAAGAAATGTTTTGCGTTGCCATGGCAACTTCTTTATTGATGAAATCATTTTGATTTATTATTATATTACAGATCTTCCTACTTCCTTTTTTTTTAATATTTCACCCTGCTGGAAAAGTTGTATAGGATTTGATAAAAAAAATTTCAATAAATTTAAATCCGTTTTCTGTCCAAAAATTGGATAGGATTTCTATATGTTTTGCTTATTGAATTTGATTCGTTAAATTTGTACAATAGAATTTGATAGGTTTTCTATCCATTGTAGTAATAGAATTTGATTCGGGAAATGTTTTTGATTGGATTGGATAGGATTTCTATATGTTCTGCTGATTGAGTTTGATTCGTTAAATTTGTACAATAGAATTTGAAAGGTTTTATATCCATTGTAGTAATAGAATTTGATTCGTGAAATATTTTTGATTGGATTGGATAGGATTTCTATCAATTATGCTGATAAAATTTTATTGAAAATCAAATTTACGATAGATTTTTATTGAATTTTTCCTAAATGGATAAAAATTGATTTAATTTCATATTTTCCACAATAGAAAGTCTATCAAATTTTATACATTTTCTATACTTTTTTTAAGCAGGGCATTTATTAGGTCTCTTTGAAATATGCTCAAAAGGTATACCGCAGTGATCAATGAAATTGGATTCCATCAACTTGATATAATCTTTCTGTCAATAGCAACTAGAATACATATTTACGGTGATTCGGATTCAAAGTAAATTACTTTTATAACATAAACTCTGGGAAATGCTGCTTGGTAATTTTCACGATGGGATTACCATTTTCATAACTTATATATTCTTCAATTGACATATTTGATGTCAATTTTTTTAATATAAAAGACTAATTCTTGGAATCTACAAAGGTTTCTATATATTTTTAGGTTTAGGTATAAAATAAGGTATTTTGATGAAATCAATCTTGAAAAATTTGTAATTAAGGTAATTACACCAGTAATCGTCACCTTAAACAAAATGAAAGATTTTAAATGCTTATACATAATATCATGTAATTTGGTTTGCTTTAATATGATATTTAATTAAATATAATTTATATTTACGATTAAAATTCAAATATAAAATTAAACAAAGTTAAGTATCGTTAGGGCGAAAAAATGTCTGTTTCAGTAATCGAATCTTTAATTTGACGATAGGATATTTAAACTTAGAAATCATATTTTTTTATACGCGAAGACAATAGGAATTAATGTTTGTTTTATGGAAAATATTCCGTATGATATTTCTAGCGAAAGGTTTTTTTATGATTATAATTATTCGATTATCACAGTCGATAAATTTTTCGAAAAATGATTTGTCCTCAAATTCTTGTTGGGATGAATGTATTTGCAAAAGTGTAAAGTGTTGGGACTGCGTCATATTTTGAAACAGCGGTGGCATTGAACGGTGATCGGTCTATGCAAGTGTAAGAAGAAACAGCCAAAAATAAACTTTCAGTTATTGGAGAAATATCTTGAGAAGAAACGGATTTTAGAGAAGACATAGCTTTACTATATGCACGGCTAAAGGATATATGCTCGCTCGATGACACAGTGGAAATGGGTACATCCGTTTCTATTATAAGAGTTTATATACTTCACAGAATTTCAGTTTAGGCCAGCTGTCAAAAGTGTCCTTTAATTTTACACTAATTTAATCCACGCCTTATTGAGATGACAGATTTCTCATCGCAATTTCAATTAAAAGAAAAAAAAAATTAACAATAAACACAACAAACTGTCAAAATAAATATCCGCAATATTAACATCTCGTTGATAGTTTTCGTTTCTGATGAATGGAGTATAAAAATATCAAACTGACTCAAAAAAAAAACAACAAAGGAGTGACAAATTGAAATGGACTTTGACTGAGAAAACTGGTATCTAGAAATGCTGTTAAATTATTTAGAGAATTTTATTACTTCAGATTTATCTTTAATGTCATCTAAATTTGAGGATTTCATCAATATTTAGAGTAATAATTTTTCGAGTTAGCAAGCAGATTTTGTACAATCTGTGGGTGGTTCTCTTCGCAGAATTGGGTCTCGTTTCGTTGAACTAGTACCGCAACAAGTGTGACTGTTTCCGACAATTAAAAGTAATTGTCGCGAATCTGCGAGTTAGAATGTTTCGGCACACGAGGCGCCAGAGTGGACGATAAATATTTTAAATTTATGAAAGCTATGAGTACGAATACTAAAGTATAAGTCGAATATTTCAACGCGTAATGAATAGTTGTTTCAACCAGTGACTTAACTAATTTATTCTCTCTTCTGGAACATAAAGTTTGCAGTTTAGTGCCACATACATATACGAATAAAGTTCACTAATGCCACCTTTTTTCTACTTATATGCCATTGAATAAATTTTCCTAATTGGAATAAATAATATTTCAATTTCCATAGAAAACCCATAAGTATAATGAAAACTACACTACTATTGAGCTAAAAAAATTAATTAAGGTTGAATTAATCTAGTTTTGCATATCAAACTAGTTTCCAGTTTGAAAAGGTTCTTTCAACAATACTCTTGCGTAACTTTAGGAATTACTTATTTATCAGTAATTCGCAAGGAGAGTTTACCTTTCAAACAAATAACTTGGCCAGAATGGAATGCAACGTGCGTCTTTATCGTCTCGACGCTGTCGCAATGTTCGAGCAGGCTTTCGTGACAACGCGAGTCTAAAATAAAAAATATAAAAAAAAAAGAAAAGAAAAGAAAACGAGCTGAAATCAGAAATAAATTAGGTAACGAGCAAAATACCTCGTATAAACTTGCAATATTTTCAGGAAATACGCTCGTAAACGCCAAGCAAATCTGGTTTTTTAATCTCAGGTATAAATGTATGATCTGGATAAGTCTATTACCGCTGCAATATAGAAAAGAGCTTTAAGAATTGAGAAGGTGACCAAGCACCAATTATCCCATTTACTACCCATCATTTTCCTACAAAGTTTCATGCTTCTGTTGACGACATTGAAAATCCCGCTGAGCTTATAAGTTCGCTCATGCGTAAAAATTAAAAGGGGAACTTTACGACTTGGGTGTGTTAATTTCAAATTATAGTGTGCGTGAATATCGATAATGAGGATTTGTTGGGGACTTGCGTAATTCCTTGCCAAGATGGGAAAAAAAAAAAAAAACTATTTTTCTTTTCACTAAGAAAATTTTCTCCCGATATTTAGATAAATTATACATTCTAATCGGTTGTACTGATTTTTCTCGACTAACCATCCTCTTCTATGACCATTACTCTTCCTTTAAAAATGTCCTAGCCACACTTTATTATTCTCCCATTGTCATAAACAACCGCTACTACGTCCGCTGACGTAAACTGGCGGTAGTAGAATTATAGATGCTGTATGCGTCAGTTTGATTGACGGGTGCGGAAGTGCTTCTCTATTGTACTACAGTCCAATAAACTTTTAAATAAAAATCCGTTCTGTGATATATCTTCTATGCGCTGAAGATGTTTATCAAATGATTTTTAATTCAATCAGTCTACCAGATTATATTTGGAATTCGAACTTATATTTTTCTTCTAAAAAGAAATGTTTAAAACACTGTTTTAATTAATAGAATTTTTTTTAAAAAGAGAAATAAACGTTTAATTAGTCTCATATTCTAGGAATGATTTTCTATGAAATTGGGTTACGAAAATATTTTTTTTTAAGCTCATGGTGAATGGAGAATATAATTTGTAGTTGTAGCAAGTATCTGACGCGCAGTCTTGCGATGCGTGCTAGATACGTTGCAATTCTGCGAACGTAGACACATTCCCTCCCAAAGTACATTCATCTGTCAAAGAATTTATTTATTTACCTAAAGGAAATGCGCGCGCCTCCAATGAATGGCTTGAACCGCGTTTCAAACGTGAATTCCAACGAGGGGTGAGCGTATATTGGCATTCACTGCGCGGATCTTGTTATGATAAATACCGGAAGTGCGGAGAAGTCGAATCTGACGAAATTTATTTCGATAAATCGATGAACAGGAAGAATTATTTGCAAAACAGAAAATTTGAATATGCAGCCTTAATTTTCCTCACAATTTTTATATTATTGTTGGGATCACATAAATTTATCGAAATTACAAATTCCTAAAGTTGAAAATTTCCGAAATTTAGGGAATTGTTAATTATGGAAAATTTTAATGTCGGGAATTTGCTATTTAGGAAATTTCTATTTTGCGAATTTTTCAGGTATTGAAATATAAAAAAAATAGTACTAACGCGTCTTTTTTTCAAATGGAATAAAAACTTATGAAGAAGCTGGAAACTGGATAACTGAATTCTTGAGTACACGTAAACATTAATTTTGAAAGGTCAACGACCCTCACTGTGATGACTAATGCCCCCAGTTTATTTGTTCTTTATACGTAATTTGTTATTTGCAATCAAGTTGAGAGAAGTTTGACAGATATCTCAAGTGCGAAGTAGTTAAGTTTCATCCCGCTCTGCAGGATTGAACGATTAAGAATAAATGAGGGACCATTTGTTTGCAGTGTGAAGGAAGGATGAAGAATGCCCCGCGTCGGCGAAGACGAAGGCGGAGGAGGCAGCAATGCGGAGAAGACGGGAAGCGGTTTTGGAGGATGGCTCGGAGGTGCTGCGAGGGCCATGACAGGAGGCAGTGGAGCTGGTTACGTTGTCCTCGGTGGCACTCGTTACGGTTTACGTCTCTCTCAGGTAAATATTCAATCTACTCAATCTGTTTAATTTATCCACAAAGTACACCGTCTAAAAATATTCTAATCTATTCTTAACTTTCTAAACCTTCAACTGCTTGAAAAATACACCAGCAATAAACATAGAACACCTCATATTACTACTCTACACAATCTTTTGTTTTCGCACAACAAAATACAGCACCTATGGTATAAAATTACTTTTTAAAACAATGCAACAATTAAAAGGAATTACATATAAACTAGGTAATTAAGAGCCTAGTATTCAAAATTGTGAGTAGTTTTTAGTTTTTTCAATGTGGTCAACTTTGTAAGAAACGCACGGTGCACTATGCGGAGATACACTTCAGAGGAGTTTATCTCAAACGAGTTCGTGAGAAGAGACGGCGTCACCTTACCTTCTCATCACAAACAGTAGACTGACGAGCATTAGTGTGCATATCTTGATGCAAAGCTTACGTGCACATATGCTTTAGTTATTATGTATCCAACTAGTGTAAGCAATTCAGTCTTATACCTACTCCCATTCTGCAAGATATCTCAAGACTCCCTGCAAGTTTTTTTATGCATTCATATTCGCAAAAAGATGCGGATATAAATAGAAAGTTGCATCCTCGAATTAATGTTTTATTAAAAAAAAATAAAATTTGAATTCTGAGATACTTTTGGTGAAGTGAGTGGCATATGGATCAGAAAACAAATATATATTGTGTTTATCAAGCATTAAATCGCAGGTCATGTGTCAACAGATATGATAAGATTGCAATTTGTTGATCGGACTGTTTGATGATTATCATATCAGAGGTCTTCTTGATTTGTATCGAGAAGAACAATTGTGATACTAAGGATAGCGAACAACAACTGATAGTCAAAGTAGGATAAGAATAATTATTGGCGAATCATTAATATATTTGATCTTATGGTTGTAGGACAATTTGTCGTTGACGAACTCTCGGAAAGAGGGTCAAGAGCGACGAAGGAAGAGGAATTCGCGAGATAGTGATTCTCGGGAACGATTGACGGATAAGCCCTCTGGGGAGAAGAGTGGTTCCATCGACTTCGTCACCAGCGTGACAGATTGCTGCTGCATCGGTCCACGATCTCGGCTGCCTCTATCGCGGATTCCATTATCGTCGAACGCGGGACATACCTCTCCTACATTACCTCAACCTCAACCTCCCACCCGAGTGTCAGCCGTGGAACCAGCGACGCAACTGCCGCCAAATTCTAACGCTAATAATAACCGCGGGTGGCTGCAAACGGGTAGCGGCACCAGTACAAGCTTCAGCATCGGCCACAGTCCACAGTCGCAATCATCTGCGCCGACATCATCCTCTACCACTTCTCTCTCATCCAACGTCTCGTCATCAACGACAACGGCAACGTCAACGTCGACGGTGACCACGGCAACTACATCAGTAACACACTCTGTCTCCGTGCCGCGACAACTCGCTCAGTGGACCAAACACCAGACTCTTAAGCTGCAGGTATCAAGCTTATCCTTAAAAAAGACATCCATTTTAAGACCGGAGAGTCATGACTTGATGAGCTCGTGGCAAGCTAAGAACTTTTGAAAATCCGTGAACTAGTTCAAATCAATGATATGGGTACATCAATGAACATCTGTTATTTTGGTATTGTTGTGTGTTTTGTTAGGATCCATCAGTGACAGCAGTGGACCGACTGCACAGATTCCGATGGAGCGGGGGCGGAGGAGGAAGCGGCAAGAAGTCCTCTTCCGGCCCCCGCAGCGAGAAGGCCGAGCGTCTTCGCGAACTGACGGAAAAGCTCAAAGGACCAGCACCCGTCCCACCACCTCGACGACCTTCGCGTGTACAAGCATCATCACCACCACCGAGTGGATGCCAACAAAACCTCTCACCAACTCATCCACAGGTTGGTTCCTTACTTAAGATTCTGATCCGCGGACGCAGAACCTGTAAACAAGCTTTGTCTGTCAGCTAACACTACTCCAATGGTACTCTGTTGCTATTCTTTGATCATTGTCTTCGAGAGGATGATCTAGACTCTTTCTTCCAGAATCAACAGTTTGTGAACTACCTTATTCTGGTTATCTATTTCGAATGTGTTTTCCATAGCTAGGATTGTTCAAAGGATTATAGACTAATGGACACAACAATTGCAGTGTGATAGACCATATGTCAGAAATTGTTGTTTCCATTGAACATGTTTTAGAGAGACGATAGCACTTGTCATGGATTGGTAATTGGTAATTGATCATTGATCAATTTTTGTAATAAAGATGTCTAATGGAAACAACAATTGGTCTGTCGTAGGATTGTTGAAAGGATTCTAGGCTAATGGAAGCATCAACTGCTGTATTCCAAATGACGATTCGATAGCTAAAATCGATAAAAGGATTGTAGGCTAATGGAACCAGCAATAAAATTGCAATTTCGTATGATGAAGTAACCAGATGCAGCAATTCTAGTTCTAGTTCTGATATCCTTTCCCAACAACCATTCCTGATAAAAGACAACATCTAACCAAAACTTCTCACTATCTTTCAGGCTCCAGAAGCATCAATGCAGGGTTCCAATCGCGGTGATGGTCTACCCTCGTGTAGAAGTTACACCTATAGTGAAGGCAGCCATGGATCAGGGAGTAATCCGAAGACTTTCGTTAGAAGTGAGAGTGTCGGTGAAGAGTGTTACAGTGATCCGGTGGAAAATAATAGAAAATCGTCAGCCAGTGTTGATTCAATCGCGTGCAAAAAAAATGGTTCCAAGCTAATAAAACCGAAAGAAAGGAACAGTGCTGATGTCAGTGATATCAATATCTTAAGTGAACCGAATAGTGGTGTGAGGCACTTGAGGCAGTGCAGTGATTCGATGGTGGACAGTGCAAAAGGTGTTAGAGTCGATTTTCATGAACCCGTTAGCAACGAGAGCGAAGCCAGAGATGCGATCACGAGATTGGAACCACGTGGACCATTTCTCGGCTTTCACAGAACCAGTACACCGTACAGAAGTGCTTCATTTGGACAAGCGGATTTCAACCAAGGTATGAAACTCAAACAATTATAAGGAGATTTATAACCATTTTTCAAATAACTGTTTCCCCTACAGAGATTATCAAATCTGATTGTTGCTTTTAATAGTTCAAAGCCATGAAAATAAAATACTATAAATTGGTATTTATCACTAAATCGGGAATCATCTGCTTCGATTTGTTGTTCTTTGATTTTGTAACAAGCATTAAGCATTCATTTCAATCGTCAACCACGTTTGTTTTCTTGCTTTACATTGTAAAAGCATTATGGACGCGAATATCAACAGTGTAGTCGAAATTCACTACACATAGTTCAGCTCCAGACAGCGCGAAGCAAAAAGACATCCACGTTTACAACCGACCTCATCTCACAACTTTAGACATCCTTAATACGCTTCAAGTCCAGATGGAGTTGGCTGTTTCGAACACGTTTCCAAAATACACAATTAGAAAATTAAATACTTATTTGACTTTGAAATACTTTTGATACAATTGCTAGATATTTTATTTTATATCTTTTTAAATGCACAGATTGTGGGCTTATCAGCTTACTGTTTGCTTTTCTTCAATCGTCGAAACTCCTTTACAGAAACCAATTATAAATATAATCTCAATCCATAATTTTTCACTTCAATTGAATTCTTTTTACACTTTATTCTAGAGATACAAGTTTATATCAAAAATGAATTGATAAGTGGATAATTAAAGATATTTTTTATAGGCTTATCAGTTAAATTGCGATAGAAAGTGATACAGTCTAAAAAAATCTTTGAGACAGATAAGATCAAGGAATTCAGTGTGTACTATGATAAGAATCTGAACTTGTGACATTGACTCTGCCAAAAATAGTTTATCCCACAACTTATAAATATTTACTACTGCTCCATTCACAAAGATTAACTTTTGTTTTTTTTTTTAAATTTGTTATTAAATTTAGTTGAAAAGAAAATTCAAGTAATATTAGTTTCGAAACTTTAAAGAATGTTCTGAAACTTTACCCTTGAAAAGAATTTTATTTCTGAAACTAAAAGAATTTCCAAAACTAAAAATAAAGCCGAGATCCGCGATTTAAAATTGATGGAACCTAAGAAATATTTTATGAATCCACTATTTTAGTATGTCGCTTGAGATTTAGTGAAAATCTCGAGAAATAAAGAATTTGTCTCTTCAGATAATTTGGACCATACTTTCTGAATAATAATACATCTAGAAAGAAATCCTGCCTCGGGTCAATATACGCTCTACAATAATAGAATGATTATTTTTAATTTCTTACTTTTAATTCAAGCAATTTTAAGGTTCTATAAGTCTAAGTTCATTTAAAAACCAATGATGAGGTCTTGAAAATAATTGATAATCCTGAGTATAATCTATCACGAATAAATTACTTTCAGCTTTAGGTAATCGGCAGAAATTGCAGCCAACAATTAATTCAAATCGTGTTGACGATAAGGAAATTAGAGCCAGTACATTGCCACGACGTCGTGGAGATGTAAGTCCAGATGTCTCGACTCCTAGAAACAGTAATAGTCCAAATCCTCAGAGCCCAAGAGCTTCAACACCCAGCCTGGACAGCGCAGTTGGTTCGGCTGAAGGTCTTGGAGTACCACAAATTGGTCTTGGAGATCTTCGACCCAGAAGCGATGGATCCGACAGTCTTGCCACATCCAGTGCCCTGACTAGTCCAGAACCTCAGGTTCACGAGATCCATGAACCGAGAGTTGATTTAGTTCAACCGGAAATTACCATCGACTCTACAACAGCTAATGATCGATACTTTGAAAACCGGATTTCGGAATCGAGCCAAAAAGGTCGGTTTCAAATTGATGAATTAAATTAAATCTTCATTTGTTATTGAGTAGATAAATATTAATCTTCCGGAACAGGCACTTGTGTCAATTTTTATGATCTGTTTTCAATTTCCATTTGGTAGTCGGCGTCATTAGGTCTCTAGCCAAAATAGTAACGCACAAAATAACTCAGAACTACACCTTTGTGCCGATCCCTGTTGATGCACCAAAAATAGTTCCTCCCTCACCAAGATAGATCAGTTCCGAGATGTGGAATTTCCTAATCCTCTTTTCTGTGACAGCGATCGATAGCGAAACGCTTCAACGAATCGCGTGCTTCACTAGTGTAAAGAACCTTTCCGATTGCTCAGTAAAAACACACGAAAAAAAAAAGAAAACAAGAATGTAGCTAGTGACGTGTATACAATCTTTTCTTGAGATGAGTCTTCGTTCGCAGATTATTCAGAGAAGTCTCGCTTAATAGAGCTTTTTTAGAATCATTTATATATACGAGGAAAAAAATGAGCTTGAGAGTCTGACTAAATGAAAGACCAACTCATGTTTTGTCTTCTGTTAGTATGCAGTTGTTTAATTGTGTTAAGTTTTCTAAGATGTGACTATAGTGATTTTAAAAGTTTATCTAAAAATATTTTATTCATATTTCTCGTTTTAGAAATTAGAATAGAACCTCATGAAGTTATAGTAACACCACCTGTGGAAGAGCCAAGATTGAGTCAAGCCAGTGAAGCCAGTGAAGCTCCAAGTGAAGCAGCATCAGAGACTTCTTCACCCACAGGAAAAGTGAGAAGATATCGTGGTGATACAAGTAAGAGAAGAAAAGGTGTTTACATTACTCAGTGGCCTGAGCCCTCTGACATAGACCGTAGTAAACTCGCAGCTCAAAGTAGTGAGGAAAAAGACGATCCACTAGCTACACCAAGTGATCTCTCTGATTGTGAAGGTCAAGTTCCCAGAAGGTAAGACAAGACAAATATTTGATTGAATATTCTACAATTTCAAAGTTTAAGCTACTCAAATGAAGTAATCATGAGTTTACGTCTTAAAAATTTAAGAATTTTAATTTTAAATCAATAAAAATTCGACCAGAGGCATTGACACATTTCAAGGTCATAAATTATATGCCTTTTTACTTTTACTGTTTTCTAGATATAGTAAGAGGCCTCTTCGAGGTCCATACGGACAGATGCTGGAAGCAGAAATGGCAAAGCCACGAGCAACAGAAATCTCTCTCGAAGAAGGAATCAATCCAAGGAGGAAAATTTCAGCAAATCTTTCTTTCAGTGCAAGCAATAACAGCAGTTCTGAACCACCAACTCCATGTCATCATAGAACAACATCTAGCCCTAGTAAATTGGAAGGTTTGCCTGGACCCAGTCCCGAATTGTTAGCCGAACTTTTAAGAGGATCTTCCGAGAGATCAGCTCGTGCTCCAACTCAACGAAATGTGAGTAATAATCACTAATTCTGACTAAATTGTGACTTCTGGTCTATGACTTCTAGTCTATATCTTGTGACCTATGACCTATGTTCTGCGGCTTATGACCTAATTATGATCCATGACCTATGATCAAGAATTATGGTCCTTGACTTGTGATTTGTGGTCCATGACCTTGATCTCAAATCTTTTCCGAATGAAAAATAACTTGGTTTCTTAAATTTCCAGCAGAAATTGAAAGTTACTTCAAACACTTGCAATTTATTCAAGTTAATTGAAGTGATCTATCGCTCTGTTTGAGATTGTGAACATAGACTAAATGATATGCTACAGTAACCATCGCGGTAAAAATTGTACGGCCTTTTAAACGAGAAGCGTATAAATGTACCTACACATTTCGCTGTTGAGTTATCGTTTAACTTAAAGACCTCCTGGCAGGTCGAAAGCCTATTGTTTTTGGTGCAAGTTTATTATAGTTGCAAGACTGGTAACTTGGGTGACTTCGAGAGAATTGTAACAGTTTGAAATCACTGGAGCAAAATGAGTCACTAGGAATTTCTATTTTTAGAAATAACAAAGTACTATTCGACCATTATAATAGAACTAGAGAATATTGTTCAAAGTTTGAAGAAAGCGTGCCATGTTAATTTTATAAAAATAAAAGTTCGATACGTGAAATAACATTGGCAAAGCTTCATTTTATACGAAATTTTACGTTTCTGGTTGACGCGGACAAATTGTCAGAGGGATATCAATTTAAATTGACGTGTTTACAGGACAAAATTTTCTCGAGTCGCTTTTTGTGAGAATTAAAATGCAGAAAATTGTTATGAGTCGAGCTAAATAAAATTGACGAATACCTTTTAAAAATAGCTTTCGGCAATACTTGGAAACGGAACAGAAGGGGTATTCTTATGTGCAAGTTCTAAATATTTCATGCGTCCTAATTTAGAATAGTTCAAAATCATTCAAAATCTTGAATATTTGTGTTTTGCGAAAAGAAAAAAGTTTTCATAAAATGAAAATTATGTCGATGAGTGGATATTCCTAGACGTATCTGGGGACCAAATCCTCATATCTTATAGAAGAATAAGATCCTCCACCTGTGGGGATCGTTGCCAAATTGCGTAATTCATATATACTTATGTATATGTAATCTCTATATAAACTCTTCTGTTTAGCAAACAAAAACTTGATAAAAAATATACATATAACTTTTGTATGTGTGTTCATCTACAAACAATAATAATTATTCTATAATTTTATACTTTAATCAATTATTATAGTACAAATACTAAAATTAAAATGCCACTTTAAAAAATTGCAATATAAATATAGTGAAAATTTGGAAGTTTTCCAAATTGGATCTTTTTGAAACACTTCAATAGAATTGTTTTAACTTTTAAATTAGAGTTGAGCAAATATATATTATAAAACTTCAAGAGTTGAAAATTGAATTAAAATTAGTTTAATTTTATAAAAATTATTATCATGGCTGCTTTGTGATTAGAATATTGTTTACTGAAAAACCGATTCTAGTGAAGCATAACTAAAAATAATAATGGAACTTGAAGTAAGACGAAGTAATGTAAAAACAGTGATTTATGTAGAGACACGAGTGAATATAGAAAGCTTTAAAGTTTATTCAATACTATGGATGCATCTCTGACATGAGGCATGGTACAATGAACATATTGTGAACTCGTCAACATGGCGATATGCATATTTTGAGAATAAGCCCATTCAGTGTGTCGTTGTCGTAAAACCTTCAGTCGATGTGCTGGATCGGGATACAAACTATGAATAACCCCCAGTACCACATTGCCGAGAGCTTGCAGAACATTTGAAGCCCCACCGATGAGATACAAATATTTCATTTACCTACTTGTTTATTTAATATGCGTACGTGTATTCGAATGGCGTTGCTATATGTAATGCAGAATTTGCAATGTGCGAATCAAAGCGGCTGTCAAACAATATTGTGCTGCGAATTTCAGCATTTACAATTTTATATTACTTTTACAGTCTACTGGTAAAGGTCGATCCTCAAAAGAATGTCGAATGCACCGCCTTGCTTTAATATTCAACAAAATGCAGACAGATGGTTTCCCGCAAGTAAAAATACTAGAAGGGACGTAAAATATTGAAATGGATTTCATGCGGGAAATTTATCATAAGCTATATGAACGTATTTCGAAATACCACTTAATTTGCCCAAATTGAAACATTTATTTTGGGCAAATACGCCAAAGAAGTGAGTCCACTGCCAGAGAGGTGATAATTTCTTAATAGCACTGAATTAATGATGCAAATAATATAATGTGAGTGTAATAAATATTCTTGAAAGTTGATAAGTGTAGTTTTTCCTATTGAAAAGTAGAGGGGGGAAATAATATCATTGTGTTAAAGTTGAATAGTCCCTTTTTCAAATGCTATATGCTGAAATAGACAAAGCACGAGTGATTCGTATTTATTAATCGCATTGACGCAGGTGTGAGATCCGGCATCGCCCACCAGGTGGCCACGTCACTGTAAGCGTCCTCCTACATTTATTCGTTCAAAAGATTCAAAATTAGAACACCCGACACGTATGTGAAAAAGTGTATATGTGGTTCGATCCAGATTTCTTGGCCAAGTAGTGAAAACGCGCCATTTGAATATGCGTATCCACCGGATGAATGAATGATCATCAAGGGGTACTAACTCCACTCATCTCTGACTCCACTATGTCTCCGCGAAAAATAGACTGACACGTACGACAAACACTTTGTGTTTACCGCGTTCCGCTTGATGACTATAATAAGAAATGCAGAAATCATTTACTCCATTGTCATCTCATGCAGATTAAGGAAAGAAATTGTAGAGTTTTTAAACGTATCGGTTATAAAAAGTACATTTCTTAAAAGAACAATCTTTTTCACACCCCTTTTCTAACTCACTTTTTGCAATCTCTTTCTCATCTCTTTATCTCGGCGCCCTTTTCCCAACCACTTTTTTTTCTATTTTACTTTTTTGCTACAAATTAATGTTTTTAAATGTCAGTAGGTTTTCAATAGTTGCTATATAATATTTTAAGCACTAGGCGTAGTAGGGTAGCCCAAAAAACATCAACTTTTAAAAAGTTCAGTTGCTCTTGGATATTACCTGTGTAAGTTACATTCAATAAGAAAAACAGGTGAAAAGCAATATTTTTTTGAGAGGTTTGCTATATGAAAAACAATTGAAAATATACATAACATTTAACAATCCAAAACATATTGCTTTTGAAATATTTTTATTATTGAATGTAACTTAAACAGATAATATATATATTTATATATTTCCGAGATACGCTCTACTAAAGCTTTAAGATTTGGAACCGAAATATCCAAGAGCACTTGAACTTTTTGAAAGTTGGTATTTTTTGAGTTACCCTAAGGCGTAGTAAGTCAATTTTATGATTATCATAAACAAATTTTTTATAAATTATCATGATTATGCATTTCTTGTATATTAAATATCCAAAATTCTGACAATGGAATTTAAAAAACCTTAAACAAGTTAAATATCAACAAATCAATTTTTAACCAGTAATTAGTTATGTTATGTTATTAATTATATTTATGAAAGTAATTAAATCCATATTTTATTACATGTTGAAAAATATTTTTGTTATTTTTCCGCGAAATAATATTTTTTACAAATGCATTTAAGCGTTAAATTGCGCGCCGGCGTCGCGACGCTGTTTTTCCTTCTCTCTTGCACTTGAGGCATTGATCAACCCCTTTTATCAAGTCGTTGCGTTGGGACAGTAGAATAGTACCAGGCGTGTAACGCCTGTTGCTGCACGCTCCTTCCGTCGTGTTTTCTCTTCCGAAACAAGTCGATTCAGTATTATAAAAGACAGCAAAATTATTGACAAATAAATTAAGAAGAAAATAATAAAATTAATTATTTTAAAATTAATATTCCCAATAATATTCTTCGCGAGCATTTATTTCAGAAAACTAAAATTTTATTTTGCTTTTCTTATTTTCTTATCATCAATTTTTATTTAAAGAGTCTCCAGTTAAGCTTTTAGTGCTGGATTAAAGTTAATTAGTGTAAATTTTTTTTATAATTATTCAGTGCATCTAGTTTCTATATTTATATAAGAAAGAACACGTGAGCGGTGATCGAACGCGCTGATGCGATAAGAGTGTTTTCCAGATACTTATAGATGGAAAATGATGCATAATAAAAGTTTAAGGTTGAATATTTTGCGATCACTCGTAATATATGCAAATTGTAAAAAATTTGAATATTATTCTTTTTCTATATAGATGAATTCAAATAAAGTTTGCCATTCGTGTTTAATAATTTTGTTCATTCTAAAATTCTGGTCTTTGTGTTTGAGATTTTCTCTTTCTTTTAAATCAAAATTGTCTTTAACATTTTTTCTATTATATCCATTTTTTTTATCAATTTCATATTTATTTAAAAATTATGTTTTATTTCAATTTTTATAATTGATTAATGTAATATAAAAAAATGACTAAATAAAATGTGTGTAAAAATAATTATTTGTAAATGAGAATTTTAAAATAGGCATATTTAAAGCCGTACTCATTTCCTAATATTTGTATTTGCGTAACGGCTGAAGTAGACAATGTAAACGTCTCTGCTTTTCTGTTTTGCGTTCTAAGATTTTTTATTTTCATTTATATTTAAGCATATATTGAAGATCTTTTTTCTTAAAATTATTATTTTAATTTGCATACATTTTGCTTTAATCATTTTTTATATTACCGTGTAGAAAATGAAGGTCTTTGGCCCTATTGGGAATGTCCCGTTTCAACAAGGGTTTTTTGAGGGCCATCGTCTATTTTTTACGTAAAAAATTCTGAGCATATAAACTCAAAGGGCCGATAATTAAGAAAGACATAAGAAGGGCCAATTTCCACACGGTTTTGCAAACAATATTTAAATAAACAAACATTATTTGCATTTATCTCTATAATTTTTTCAACTTAAACTATTTTCTTAACATTTAGAATAAACTACTACTTTAAGATCAATTTATACTCCTATTAATAAAAATGAGCGTGAAAATATTAAAATAAGACTATCTAAATAAAAAAAATCGTCTCCAATTTAAAGTTTCTGAGACCTAATTGTGTGAAACAGTTCAAGAATGAGTTTAGAAGAGAGACTCTTCAGTCAATCTTCAGAAGGAAGCGAAGATGGTGAATGTTTCCTGAGAACTGTGGTGGGTAGCTTCACATTGAGCAATTCTAGCTATCATTCAAAATACCGAAAGCAATATATTTTCCCAAAAATATCTGATTCATCTCATTTCATATGCGTATCACTTTCTACATATTATACATATTATACCCATGTATTCTAGTTCTATCTTTCTGTTATTCATTAATCATTAGTATCGATTAACGTCACGTTTATTGAAATCGACCAGTTTTGTCGATTTATCTTTTCCGCGAGGCTATCCAGTGAATATTGCCCCATTTTAGTTTGTCTTGCACGTGTTCAGATTTTTACCAGTATGTACATTTTGCCACCAGCAACTCGTGCATGTATTGTTGGATCTGCAACGTGCAACAGGAGAATTCAATGTAAACACGTGTTAAAGCATTTCGAGGCCATGAAGCGACAAAGTTGGAAAACCAGTGTTTCCTCAATAGGGTACCTAGTCCTTGCGACAATTGGTCGCGATAACAAATCGACTGTGTTTCAACTTTTGTGGCACGTTGCTTTCAAGTGATAACAGTATACATAGAATTTATTTCATTTATTAATTATGTCTTGGACATTGAGAATATTTTCGAAAGACCTTATGGACTATCTTCAAAATTACGTAATACTGTTGCGAGAGAGATTAAAATAAGATCCTTTTCAGTATAGAAGTAAAATTGCACATAAAGCGCTGGATAAACTCTTAAGAGCTCTAGATCGCTGAGTCGATGTGTCTTTTATATTTCATTGAAAAGATTATAAGGAATTTCAAGTAAATTTCATTATTTAATTCTGTATATTTTTGGATAATGAAGCACCTATTATTAATAATAATATTTTTCAATATTGCCAAGTGGAGCGAATCCAAATCACGTTTCAGTTCCACAAGGTTTTCTTGAAATAACGCAATTTTATTGTATTGGGACAACGAAGCTATCTTGTTATCTTCATTTTCGTTAAACACTGAGAAAAAGGTTTGGTTCCGGCAACAAAATAATTTTGTTGGTATTTATGCAACAAAATTTTTTTGTTGGCTCAACCAAATTATTATATACTAACAAATCGTTTAGTTGAACTAACAAAAATTTATTTCAGCCAATAAAACATATTTTGTTGCATAAAATATTTTTCTGAGTGAATAATTAACTATTTAATATTGATTGTTGCAGGATACAAGAACACACGTAGTTGTGGAACTTTACGATACGGAGCGATCTTATGTGGAGGCTCTGCAAATACTAGTCAATGTGAGTTTACAATTTTAATATTCTAAAACATTTTCATCATCTCTATATAAATAATCATAAATTAAAAATTCCCATTCTTAGGATATTGCTTCTTTGTTATTAAGATTTCATACTCTTCATCAATATTTGCGTATAAGAGGTTCTACATATAATAGGAATATAAATTATGTTTACTAAGATTCATATTTTACATTGACCTATATTTATATAAATATAGCCTCTTTATAGATAGGTAAATAATAATTGAAAACAGGAATAAAATTATAGGAAATTCATAAAGGAGAGTTTAAAAGAAATATTAAATCCCGATAATTAAGGAATCAGATCATGTAAATGAATTTTAATCGTGTTTTCCGAAACTTTGCCTAGATTGGAGTTGTATCCCAAGTTTTAATTAGGAGCCAACTTTACAGACAAGCAAATTATTTTAAAAAGCCCTCGTTTTAAATAGACTCAGTCTCATTACCTGAGACTTTATGGCTGATTCAAATCATTTAATAGGCTCTTTTCACTCTTTTCGTTAGACTTTTTCACTATATTAAAGACGTACAAATACTACATTTCAAGCAATAAAAAAGTTTAGTTGAACTTTGCTGTATTTGTAGTAGTTATACATATCACTATATCAGATTCATGTAAACAAGCTTTCGCTTAGTTTATTTACAACGATCGAACAACCATTTCAGTTCCGTAATCATGCTCATATAGATCCGATCGATCCACTCGCATAACTACTCTTCTCATTAACTCCCGACGTTGAGTGCAGCTCTGCTTACGCTATAATCTAATCGATAAATTCCTAGTTCATTGTATATATACATATATGTATTTCTTTTTTGGAAATCATCCGAGGACATTATTTCAGAATTTTAGCAAGGAATTTAAAATAAATGGTAAAAAATTCTATATATAAAAATTGGGATTAAATAAAGAAATCTCCGAAATACTATAAAATAATCTTTTTCTGGAAAATATACACCACTCATTTGTTTAAAGATGAGATTTCTAAAACAATATTTAAAAAAATAGATAACAGTCTTTTCAAATACAATAATAAGAATCGAGTGACACAGACAATTTTAGCTATATTTTTATTTTTCGTTTCTAAAAAAAACTCTTCTAACATTTTGAAACTCTGCCAAAATGTACTTTGGTTCGAGTACTTTACTCACAATGAGTCATTTTTTAAACAGATTTTATTGACGTTTAATAAAATTCATTAAAAACGAATTTTTAATTGGCAACGAAATCTTTCCCGCGCGGTTTAGTGTGCGTATAATATTGTTAGTATTATAAATATTTTAAGGATACATAACTTAAAGATAATAAGTCTGTAGATAATTGAACAATTATTAGATTAAAATGAAAGGATGTATGATTTTTCCAGAGAGAGGTATATTTCAATATGGTCTGATCATGCACTATCTTTCTACTTAAAGTAGATGAAATGATCGGTCTGACTACGAGATTATAAGTGTTTCTATTTCCAGAATATCTTTCGTATTGCAAATAAAAATCAGCAAAAGTCAGTTTTTGCATAAAACCAATTTTGATCTTTTTAAATACGATATTTAATAAAATTCAAAACATCTGTATACTCTCTTCTTAAAAGAGATTAAATATCTTATATTCCTAATGACTAAAAGGATTTGAAAACTGGGTCTTTGCCTCAGTTCCAAAGTCACAAAAATTTGTCCTGAAATATCCCATCTTAAGAGCCTCCCTTCTTTAAACGAAAAGCCGTGCAAGTCTTTTATATTTTAAGTGGTGGTGATGTAATCGTCTTAATCCCCGGAGGATAGTAACACGTGTTCACTTCTGTATCAGAGCGCGATTTAAAAAAGAAATGAGTGTCGATAAATCAGTCCATCGAAATACCTGAACGATAGACCCGGAATAAAGGCGCCATGTAAATAACTTTGCGACGCTGGCGGACGCGGCGCCAAGTCGGGACGAGTGAAATCATATTTTGTAGTGTGAAAATTCGAGGGATAAACATATGGATAACTAGTATACGTAACATGCCGTTATACATATTACCCCAAGGGAATGACCATGCAAGCCGTGCATTTCCATTCAAGGGTAACGTCTCAGGGGCAACTGACACACATAAACATTTACACGCCCTTATAAACGAGGCCAAAGGACATCTTTATATTCACAAGATCATTGTTTCTATCCACTATCTTGTCCTTGTAAAATTCTTCTGTCAAAAGGTTTTCTAAACAGCGCGGGAAATTTTCGAAAATATTTAAGGGTGTTGGAACCAAGTTCTAATCTAAAAATTCGATTTCCTCATTTTACTTAACAAATATTAAATTTGGAATTATTTCCCTCTGTAGAATTAATCAATCGTTAACTAGAATTATGCGTACAGAGCGAGAAAATATCTAGTTCAAATATTTTATAAGTAAAATGAAAATATTCGATTTTGAAGTTAGATTTTTAATTCCTCGTTTGATGCAAAAAGTATCGAAATTAAAATTTTTTTCGCTGTGTACGCAGTCTTATATTTGAAATAAGATTAGCGCTACAGAGCGAAAAAATATTTATCTACAATTTTCGTTGAGTAAAATGGAAAATGGAATTTTGAGCAAAACACTCGAGTCCAACGCCCTTAACTTTCGGAAATTTTAAATTTCTGGAATTTTTTAATTTCGAGAATTTAAAATTTCGGTAAATTTACGTGATCTCACTCCTCAATTACAGACATTTATTCTAATGAAGAACTTTGAATCAAATCTCTGAAGGTAGTTTGAAATAAGGAGATAAAAGCTAGTTCACAATAAATGGGAAATAGGTATGTAATTGGTAATAAGAGAAAGAAAAATAGTCTAGCTATTGAAAAAGTTATTTCCTAATTGGTTAACAAGAGAAAAGGAACTTGTATTGTATCTAACTACTCGAATTAAAGTTAGTTATTGTTATAAAACTTTGATTTAAGCAATTATTATATCATTATTGCGTTTCAATACATATATTCTTTCTAGTATTTTTCCTCTTCTTTATATTAAATTCAATTTCATGAGAAAAAATAACAGATCGATTTTTCGAGCATCAATATTCACAGGGCACTGTGCCAACGATTAATTGTGATTTATGTTCTCGGTCAATGTAAATTAAGATTATCATTGAGTTGAACCGTTGAGCTAGGATATAAGATTTTAAATATCGTTTCAGAAATACTTGCAACCTCTCAAGAGCTCGGAAAATGCAGGTCTTGTGGACTCAGCAACCGTCGATGAGATATTCTATCAGGTATAGTTTTTACTGAAATATATTATTACTAGGAAAATTTAATATCTTCGAAAAAAAAAATATATATATATATATTTAGGAGATTTTAAATAATTTTGGATGATTGAATGGAGTATTTTTTTTCACTTTCATTTTCTATCTTAAAATCTTTTCCTCTATTAATTTCTCGTGTATTATAAAAGGATAATATTTTTAAAAACTAAAGATAACAAATAAATGCGTTCCAGATTCCAGCAATACTCAGTCACCATGAAGTATTTCTTGAGGAATTACGAAAGAGATTGGAAATTTGGGAACACGGACAAACAATCGGCGATGTGTTTCTCGAGGTGGTGAGTATAGCTAGTTTCCATTACTAATATCAATAAATAATGTTTGTTTGAATGTTGTGAGTGGTAAGTTTTAAATCGCTATTTTCTAGAAAGAAGTCAGAGTTTCGGTTTGAAAAGTCAGCACTTTTCCACTTAGTAGACCATAGTAGAGTCACTTTAAGTATAAGAAGTGACTTTTCTACTGGGAAAAATTTTCCATTGAAGAATGCATCTATATGTTTATTTTATAATTATCAATAAATTGAAAGTAACCGAATATATCATCCTAACAAGATTTTTCATTTTTAGTTCATGAAACCTTCGGTTTTGGAAACCTACACACTCTTCCTCGATAATTGGAAATCTGCGAAAACGGCTATTAAAAACACGTGCCAGTCAAAACCTGCCTTTGCTCGATTTCTAGAGGTAAGTTAAAAAGATAATAATTTAAAATGATAAAAATACTTTTATCTGGAATTTAGAAACCGTCCACTAATTTAGAAAGTAGTTCCTTTTCATAGGAACTACTTTTTCCATAAAATAGAAAATAAGAATGAAAATTTGTGGGAGTCAACAACTGTGTGTTCAATAAATTTGTAATAATTTATGACCCACCTAAAGTTGGCATGTCAAGTTTTTCGCCCTGTGCCACGAAAATGTAAGCTCGAGCTGCTAGAATTAGCTTTACATATAAACAGTGGAAAGTTGGAACTCATTTTATTTTGCCGAGGCCATATTTGACAAAATCCAAAATTAGAGCCTGGTGACCTTAACTAAGAGACCAGTTTCGTCAAAAGTAGTTTATTTTAGCCATAACGTCCTTTAAAATAAACCATGCAGGATAGTTTATTCAAAAAGAGGTTGCATTCTTGGAAACTTTCTTTTAGACGCTTTTTGTATTAAAATTTCATTTATGTTTATCAGGCTATGGAAAGGGAGCATAAAGGGAAGCTTGGATTGGATCAACTCCTAATTCAACCTGTACAGAAAATTCCAAGATACGAGCTTTTAATTCAGAGGCTATTGAAACACACGGATTCCTCTCATCCGGATTATGAGCTCCTTTCAGGTGCTCAGAAAGAAGTCCATGAATTGGTAGTGAAAATTAATTGCACAGAGAGGGAGAGTCTTGAATGGGAACAACAGCAAACGACACTAAAAGAGGTTCAGGCGCTTGTCGAAGGACTTGCTGGAATAGTAGCTAACGACAGGTAGATTTTTATTCTCTTTTTTTTTTGTAAATTTTTATTCAAACGTTTTCTGTAAATTTTTAATAGAAATAACTGTACAAAATAATGTTATACTATATTTCCAGGGCCTTTATTCGACATGATTTAGTGACAATTGCATCAAATCAAGGCACAAGGAAAGAACGAGCCCTTTTCTTATTTTCGGATCTTCTCGTTATAACGAGTATCAAAAGAAGAAGTGGAACGATTAGAAAACCATCGACGTAAGTTTCTTTTTGCAGTTAGCTAATAATCAATTACATGAATCAATAATTATTCTATATTGGATAAATATTTTTGAGTAGAAGTTCGTGTCCTAATAGTCTGGTTGGTCTTTTGGAGGCAAACAAGTACAAAATGCTAATGAGGATCACTTTAGATGATTTAGAAGTGATGAAAGGTAATTTCTTTACGACTTTATTTTTTCCAAAAAAATCCCAATGATTGCTTCGATTCTATAAGAAACATTCCCAACTTCTAATAATAAAAATTAATCACAGCCAAGGATGAGAATCTGCGAAGAATGGCACGAGAAGTGGACCATTTGAGAGAGGACTGTGCGACTCTGACTCATGTGCAAGAACTAGCAGCGACCTTACATGGAGCAAGACAGCAGTTGGAGGACTTGGTGAAAGAATTACTGGGTCAGGCACAGAGACAATTGGCAGAAAGGAATGCCGCACATTCCCAGTTGGCTTGTCTGGAACTTACCCTTAATACCCAGTAAGTGTATTCTTTAGATTTCAATTCACTCCAATTTATAGAAAATAAATTCTTTTATGCTAAAAGTTTCATTCATTAATATTCTAAAGTCACATTTAGATAAGCAGAAGGTATTGAATAAAAGTTGATATTTACTTTCAGAGCAGGAGTCGAGAACCTTTCCATTATGTTTACGAAGCCGGATAAGAGGGCGAGTTGGGAGGAGAGTTTCAATGAAGCCAAGCAAAAGTTGGGTAAGGGATTTTTTATTCTAAGTGTGCACCTTGTGGCACGTGGCATGTTTGTCCGGAAACGAAATATCAAAAAATTACGCAGAAAATTGAGTTGTCGCACTGGAATCTCTTAACCCGGTTAAAATTTCAGCCTTGTCAGCTGACAGAAGACCTTGTCCCGAATTCGTAGGACCCTTGCCAATTCGAAAGACCCGAGCTGGCCTTCAGTTTACTTGTGCTGCACCCACCCTGGCGAACGAGCATGGAATAAGGGATGTCTGGGTCTGTAATAGTGATGGATACGTAGGTCAAGTTTGTGTGTTGAGTCTCAGTCCAGAACCTCCTCAAGTCACGTCCTGCAATGGGGTTTGCAATGCCAGGATTCTTTGCGTTGCAGGCATTCCTGCTGCTACTGTTGGGTAAGAAGATTTATTCTTTTATTCCTTCATTTTAAAAAAATATCTTCAGTTCTTTAATTTATCGCTTTCTTTAAAAGATATTTCTGTTCCAGGTCGAACTCCTGCTTACCGAATAATAGCACATTTGTTAATAATAAAAGCGGTATTAGTATTTCGATTCAGGATACGGACACAAGTAGTGGAAATATTCAACTAGACAGGTTCGTCAAAAATGATGATTTAGTTAAAACAAATCAAGATTAATAATACCTTTTCTGGGAATTAGAGTTCTAATACATATTTGCAATTATATTTTTTCTTTTGAATTGTGATCTTAAACTTTTTTACTATTGAACAAGAAAGTTAAGGAAGTGAGGATACTGCTTTTGCAACATCTGTTCTATTCTTTACTCAAGACTCAAGAGACTATGAGAGATGTTGGAAGAGGTCGATGAACGATCCTTAAAGACGAACGACTAATGCGTTGATGTGATCCTTTTACAGTAGTTCGAGCTCCGATGATTCGGATTCTGACGACATTCCATGCGCGGACGCAGCAAGCACCTCTTTGGGAGGTGACGTGTCTAGTATTGATGGTGCAACCAACGAAGAAGACTTTAATCAGCCCACCATGTGGTTGGGAACTGAAGATGGTTGCATCCATGTCTACAATTGTAGCGACAACATCAGAATTAAGAAAAATAAGGTCAAAATTCAACACGGCAGTAGTGTCCATTGTATAATGTAAGAATTCTTTTGTTTTGTCTCTTATTTCCATAAAAAATGATTCCTATTAATTTGATATCCTATTTCTAAATATTTTAGGTTGAGAATATTAATATTCAAATATTTGTCACAATCTGAAGTCCAGAAACTAAAAAGAAAATTTCATTTTTCAGATATCTGGACAACAAAGTCTTCGTTTCTTTAGCAAACGGCGATGTTACAGTATACACAAGAGATCAAAGTAAGCAAAGTGGCGAAATCTTCTAATACTTTAAAATAGTTTCACAATTTTTGATTAGCTAATTAGAATTATTTTTTTTTTCAGCGGGAACGTGGAATACTGCAGATCCAATGACCGTTTCCGTCAGCACAGTCGCTTCCCCTGTTACCAAAATGCTTCCAGTATCTGGAAAATTATGGTGTGGTTGTCACAACACCATAAAAGTCTTAAACACATACTCGTTGGATATCGAACACACCTTTACAGTTAGTAACGATGCTAGTCGATCGATATCCTGTATGGCGAGTTCAGGAGGTCTTGGGGTTTGGATCTCATTACACAATAGTGCAGTACTAAAATTATTTCATGCGAGCAGTTACGAGTGCTTATCTGATATCAATATTGCCCCAGCAGTTACGAAAATGCTTGCCAGTAAGTTTTAAATCTGAATAGATTTTATGGAACTAATCCAGTTTATAGTTAAAAATTTTAACTGGATTCTAGAAATCAGATTAGTTTAAAAATACCTAAATCTCCACTTGAAAATTGGGTTTATTTCTAATTGACGTAATTATTTTGAAATTTATTTTAACGAAAACATTAATTTTGTTGCAGGTTGCGATGACATAATTCGACAACATAAGGCTGCATGCCTTAGGGTTACTGCTCTTTTGGCTTGTAACGAATTATTATGGATTGGGACAAGTGCAGGAGTACTTTTAACAATGCCTATTCCTCATATTAAACCTTCAACGCAAAGACTGTCACATCTTCCAATAGTAACAGGTGAATAATTATTTTTAATTAAACAATTCAAAACTTCAGACTGAGTCTTTAACAACTCCAAGATATTTTTATACCTAATGCTGAGTTTAAAATTAATTTTGATATCTCGTCAAGTCGCGAGTGGAATTATTCTATCATTCTTCCTTTGACATTGTAATAAATGTTTAAGTTCTTTAAGATTTTCTTAAAGATACTGCCTAAGATTGCGAAATTCTTCTTTCAAGATTCTGGGAAGATTCAGCAAAGTAGTTCTGAAGCCAAAGCCTTATTTCACTTACGAAACTTTAAATCTCTTGGTGATATTTAAATACATTGCACAAAAAATATAATAAACAAATGGAAAATTAGCACAGTGAAGTGGATAAAAAGCCTTCAAGACCCATTCATTCGGAAATAAATGGCTTTTGATAAAATTCATCGCCCAGCAATGAATTCGATTTGCCCTTGAGTTTTATCGCAGTCGACTCGAGCACTTTCCGCGAAATCAAAAACGATAATTGGCCAACCGGTTGTACCAAAGTCTAGGAAAAAGTATCTTTAGGTAAATGCAGAGATACTCAATCCTAATTCTACCTACTTAAAACTATAGATTCATACCAGAAAGAATTACCTGCCTATTCCTAGCTATATTTAAAAATTTAAAGATACCAACCACACTAACACACACACTCCACGGTTCTCATTCACACCGCCCCGGTGCAAAAAAACCTAAACCTAGGGATTACGTCCCGGGACGTATCCGGCACCTGAACTTATAGGCCACGTTAGGGCACACACATACTAAGCTCCAACCCTGAAATCATACACCGTTTTAAACAGATGATAAACTTATATTTACACTGAATGTTCACTTCAAATTTAATCAAACACATTTTCTTAAATAACATGGTTATTATTTCAATTATTGAAAGACTAGAAAAAAAAGAGAAATTTACTTGCATTTTTCAAATAAGACACAAAAAACAAAAACACACTCACACAATTTGTACCTTACTTGATAAAAAAAATAAAACGGTGTACGCAAACATTTCCACTGGTTAAACCATTAATATCCTACTCTAAGCTGTTATATATTGCAGGATTTCTAGCGATTCTCTATAACAAAATTCCAGGTTTGAAATATTCCAAAATAAACTTAGTTAACAATAACTTAAAAATTCTAACAATTTGTGTCAATATTTTAAATAAAAATAAAGCTAATAATTAATTAGTGTACTGTTGCAGCAGCTTATAAAACAAAAAGTGATTAAAATTAAACTTTCATTTTCAGTTCTCTGGTGTTAAATATAGTTATAGAAACACAAATCTAAATTCCCAGTTCATTCTTCAAATGAACTGGAAATACTCCGTCCCCGTATTATTTTACTAATAATCCCGGGAATAAGGATTAATAGATTGAATAAACAAATCGACTGCTGAGTTAGACAATAACTGAATTTTAATCACAGATTGTTGAGACTTACTGTTGTTTAACTGCTGTGGATTCCAATTTATAATCAATACAATTATTTGAATTTTTAATAATTTACCATGGGTTTATATTTGAAAATTTCTTTGTTAAAAGTTATAATTATGTATTTAAACTTTTCTCGATTTCGATTTGAAATAATTCTTTGTTTAATGTTCTCGTGAAAAATCCAAGGAGAATTTCAAATTTTCATGTTCGCTAGATACCCTGATTATATATAATGCTGAAATTCTATAATTTTTCCTCTTTAAATTAAAAACTCTAAGGCTCTTTGAACTTTAATCTAAAAATATTTATCAAGATTATAATTAACGTGATTTTCAATTAAAACAGTTCTCTCATCAAGATGAATTTAAATTTGAGTGAAAGAAAAGATCACAAATTAAAATAAAATTCGAAAATATGCTAAATAAAATAGCAATTACTAATGATAGAAAATATAGAACACAGAATAAATTTTCAGATTATTCGCGCATCGGAGGAAAAATTAACTACAATTATAAAAAAGTCATGCCAAACCAAGAAAAGACTATAAAGATAGTACATATACATCCACTTGTCACTGTGCCATTTTTTAATTTAATTACAACCAGTTTCCGTGGTAGTTCGGAACTTTCATCCCTACCATGACTGGAAACTGGAGGGATTGAAAAATTGACTTACATTTGCAACTGTCCCACGTCGTAACTATGGCAGCATGATGTCCTAATGCCGGTCTCTGGAAATCTCTTCCTTCTATAGTCTTCCCCTAAGACCAAAAACATTGCAGGGGCCACTTTTTTTAAATTTTATCAGAATATGCCTGCAAACGTTTAAATTTATTATTACAATAAATGCCTAATATTGGAATCCTAAAGGATCTATAAAATAGAATTCATTGTCTTATCTGTAATTCAAAATAATATTTTACCTGCTCTCGTGTCATAAGGGTTACATAATCACTTTCCTAGTGTTCATCCAAAATCTATTTCACCGAAGAGACTTGATTGTACAATTGCCCATTTCCACTCACAAATTGGGAAAAATTCCATTTTCACCATTTAAGAATTAGTATTATCAAATCTGTAAAAATTAATTTTAAAATTAACTGAAAGCCTGAATTTTTTGAATATATATCTAAAAACTAAACCAAAAATAAATATATTTTTGGATATAGTTACAGTCGTGTCGGATAAAATAGATATACCTAAAATTAATTCAAGTTTATACACAAATAAATTATTTTTTATCTTAACAACTATATGGTAAGTGATTTGGAATTTAACAAAATTTTTCTGCCCTAACCTAGCTTTTTAATTGGAAAATTTTATTTCTAATCTTTTTTAATTATCAAATTTATATTTCCACTCACCAAATTTGATGTATTGGAGTCAAAAAATATATATGTTGAGAGTCCACAAGCGAATATCACTTATATTCCTTCTTGAATGAAAAACATTTAACAAAAGACGGTTTTGGACAACAATTCAGAAATGTTTGTTGCAAAAAACACAAGTCATACAACAAAATATCTTTCATAATCAATTTGCCATTTATTGTTGCTCTTTTATACAAACATTTGTCCGATATCTAAACCACGACACGATGAAAAAAAAACAGCAAGCCTCTCCAAGTTTGCAGGCTCAAACTTGTAAACAAGACGAGAGTCGGCGTGTCGCTCGAAAATACACGTGACACAAAACAGCACTAATTCATTTTAATTCTTCGAAATTATTAGACGATTTTAACTACAGTAAATAGGAGCATGTAATGCGGGTTTCATTTTGCCGAAACACGATCTAAATCTTATTACACTTTTTGAAAGAAAATCACAGAACTCGACGACACGTCTTTCGTTGCATAAAGAATCGAACACAATGGCAGTTGGCCGATCGCGCGAACAGTGAAAATTCCAACGTGAATTTTCAATTTACGATTATTTACATTTTGTTCATTGTTTTGACTTAAAACTTGTAAATTAGGAAGTAAGAATATTTATATTTTACAAATTTAACACTCAAGTTCATTAATAAACATCAAAATAAGCAAAAATTCAAAATTAATTATGTGGAAATTGACGATCATCACATGACATTCTGAGCATGCGCAGTGTGCTTTCTCCGGTTCGCTCCGGAAGTGCGGGAAGATTTAAACGTGATTTTTTTTCGAACTCTTATTTGAATTTGTTTTAAACAATAAATTTTATTTCAGTTTGTGTCATAGATATGTAAAATTGGTTAAAAGAGTTCAATATCGACTTTTAAAGTTTAAAAACTAATTTACTTTTACAATTGATTAAAAGGAAATATTTATCGATCAAACTTATGGAGGATTTAAAAAAAAATGTTACTTAAATTTAATCTCTTCATTTGTGCATGTATTAATAAAGTTATTTAATGTTTTAGGTGCTCCCCATGGACATACGGGTCACGTTCGTTTCATAACAAGTGTGGAAATGTCAACTCCACCAAAATCTGACCCTCGTCCAAAATTGAATCGTTACAGCTTTGATACCACCAAGGTCCAGCAAAACAACATTAATCATGGAAAAATCCTTGTAATTTCCGGCGGTGATGGCTATGAGGATTTCCGGGGACCTCAGGCTTCTGCAGAGCTTCAGGCTGGTCGGGAAGACTCCACAAATCACCTGCTGCTCTGGAAAGTTTGATACTCCTCGAACCGGCTTCTAGTCCGGGAAATAATTCACGAACGCCGGCATGACACGCCGAGCGAATCGAGTCACGTTGATTGACAAAAGGAAACCCCATTGGTTCTTGGAAAATCCTTGGGATTCCTGAATTTGCTTCTCGAGCCAATGGAAAATACTTTGCCGTTTGAAAGAAGCGATTTGCTTCCTGCGAAGTTGAATTTGACGACAGGGTGGTTAGGAAAAGAAAGAAAAAAAGTAAGGAGAAGTTTGCAAAATGATTTGGGATCTACATTAGAAGTTAGGTCCCTTGCGAATTTTCTTATTGGTGAAAAAGAAAATAAGTAAAGGAGTTAAATCTCCTAAATTGGAAGCTAATTTTTCAGAACGTGTCTTCAGAAGTTTGGCTCTTACAATTAAATTTTCTGCCTAGTCTGAGTATAATAATTTCTTTACTCTTTCATTGTCAGCCAACTTCTAATTCTAAGCTAGTCAGAATTTAATGGGTTATAGATTTTTTAGATCACTCTATTTATCAATCATTTCTACCTATAAATTATGCACGGTTTGGAAAATTAGTTTGCAATTTTTATATAATGCTATTTTCGAGATTTAGGAATGGGTCCTAGAATCAGGCTAGATTGATATTTATTTTTCTGTGAGATATTCGGAGTGAACAAATGAATTGTGGCTTCGTATTGCACTGCCTATAATTTAAAAGATACATAATTATTTAATTCTATTACGATTGATTTTCTGGTCTTTTTAACTCATTTTCTTTCATCGAACAGTGTAATAGAGATTTTCTGATTTTATTTCAATCGTATGAATCTGATTTTTTATTTGTTTGTTCGATCTTGTACAAAAGTAGAGAAGCATTTGTTAAAAAGTAAAAAAGGAGGGTGAGAAAGCTTATGAAGCTCTAAAAGATTGTCTGAAGTATTGTGTACTTGTATCCATTGATGTTTATATCTCTTGTTGAATATTCTAGAGTCATCTTTTTGAAAAGCTTCTAATGTTGACGATTTTAAAAAAATTAGTCGAGAGTCTTTTATTGCCTTCAAATAAGACAATATTCTTAATAATCAGATTATAAATCATAATCTTAATTCTTTTTATCTCAATCTAAAATAACTAAATCTTATTATTAAATTCAGTACCTGAAACAACTTGAGCCTAAAATTCTATAAAAATGTGCCAAAATGGTAGAAAATTTGCCTAAGTGGAGTTTTTCTTCATGGAACTGGAGAAATCTTCTCTTTTTTGTAAATTAAGTTTTAATATCTCCAGCAACATAATTTTCGAACCGCTAATAAACTTTTAAATTCTGAAACCTTGGCGAATAAAAAATCGGTGTTTAAATTTAATGTATTGTACACCGTTATAGATGTATAAAAACTATATTATACATTTTTATTCAGTCTATGTAAGCAAAGCGACGATAAATTATATTTCCAATAATTCTATGTTTGTGTCTATGAACGAAGTGTATATTGGCTAAATATATTTGTACTATATATGTATATTTTGTAGTTGCTGAATTTATTTTTGAAATGTCCATCCAACATAAACTATGTCCTCCTTTAATCAATCGTTATGATTACAATTGACCTATTTCTTAAATATAGAACTTGATAAGATAAACGCGAAACCGTGATATTTTGTAAACAAACAAAATTGGATTAATCTCAATTTGTACTCGCCTAATCTTCGGAACTGATATTAAAGAAAAACACATTTTCTCATGCATCCTAAATTTATTGACGTCAATCAAGCTTCTAAAGCTATCATTTGAATATACATATTGTAAAGATATTCTTAAGATTAAAATATATTTGTGTAGGTATTTTGTCAGTCATTGATATACACATTTGATAGATGATACACTTATCTACGAAATACATCAATCTAGAGATACATTAGTAAAAATGTTAGTAAAAAAATACATCTTTAAGTGTCTTAAAACTGAACAGAATTTTCAAGATTGAAAGTAATCGATTAAAAATGCAAATGTCAATATTACGAAACATTTGGTTAATACATTTGTTTTTAATGATTTTATATATTTATATTTTTATATTATATTAGCACAGATATGCGTTAATTTTATTATTTATGATATAATCTTGATACGTTCCTTACTTCATTAAAGATGGATACATTTATTGACTAGAATTAGATATTTCATCGCAAATTGTGTTATCAGGTACACTAATTTGCGAATTTGTCATAAAAATCTAAGAGTACATGTAAAGAGAAATAGCTTTGAATTAGAAAAAAATATATTTTGAAAATAAATTGTTAGTTTACCATTAAAATAATCTTGTTACATTGAATTGTTTATGAAATTAGGAAGAATTAGAAATTAATACAGTTTTAAAATAGTATTGTCTAATTATATGGCGCCTATAATTGAATGTAAGAACCAATAAATATTCTTCCAATTGCGAACATCAGTCTCACTTGTTTTCACACAAGTGATCGGAGCTTTTTGCTCAATTTGAATAGTTTATGAAATATGGCGAAAGCCTTGACTCTTTACAATCTCGATTTTTGGATTACAATATTTTCTAAGTTTCAATTTTTAATTTCCCCGCGGGAAATGATTAACATAGTGTCGGCAGTCATTAAACAATCTCAATAAAGAGAAAAGACTTAAAATATATTTTGATGATTTCAGTTAATATCACTTAAATTCTCATCAAGTTATTTACAATACAAAATCTTCTAATACCTTAAACGTAGCCTTTCACTAAAATCAAGAAATTATACAATTTCTACAATTTAATCGAGAGAAACTTACAATTAATATACTAAACTTAATTACAAAAATGGAAATACTATTTTTATATACACCCATTAAAAGTAGGGAAGAATCATATTAATGTCATTCTCACGAAAAGTGGTCCAAAGGGAATAATATTTCTTACAAATTTTCTTGATTTCTTTTCTCATCAATCACAAGAAGTGATAACTGACAATATATGTATTTTTATCCCTCAAAAGTAGAAACGTTAAAATCACATAATCCAGAATCTCAAAGTATGAATAATTAGTTAGAATAAAACATTTTAAAAAATATCTAAACTTCGTATACATGTGGTCACATTTGTACTGTTGAAGTCTACTTTTACTTAAAAACTGTTCTCCAAAGAATATTTTTTCAGAAAATAAAAAAAAAATATTCTTGGGGTCAATTTTTGATTAAAAATCTTCGTGGATTTTGTCATTATGCTGGTTTTAACTTTTAGCTAAGCAAATAAACAAAATATGTAGTATATGCTTGTCTGGATAAATACGATAAATGATCGTTTAATCTTGTCTTTGATCAATTTAATCTTTCAAACCGCGACTGAAACTAATTGAGTTTCCTGTACTTCACTGACTGGTGTTGATGGGGCTTCGGTAATGGGTGTTGGCGAATCACCACTGCTGCAATGTTGGTCGGTCGTTCCTGAATAAATTGATAAATTTAAATTTCAGTTTAAGTTAAAAAAAAGAATAAGTAACTAACGGGAAATGAATCGTATAATAATTCATGAATTACCTGTGAAGGAACTCGATCGACTTCTTTGTGGCCAGCAAATACGGCAAAGGGGTTTTAGCAAGCCGAAATGTGGACGCCTCATTCGTAAAATTACGTAAATATATGGATCCAGAGTAAAGTGGATGCACAAAAGTATATCAGCTACCACATGAAAGGCTCGTAGAATTTTACGCAGAAGGCTTCCGTCTGACACTTTCAATCCATATTGTGCCAACGGAATAGACATCTGAAATAAATTTCAAATTCAGTTCAAAAAGAGGAATGGGAAAACCACTCTAATTGAATATTTATCAAAAAAAATATATATATAAAATTCAAAGAATTGAAACCCAGGGATAGAAAAGTGTTAGGAAGATTTAACGTTTCATGAATTCATAATGAGATTTAAAAAAATTCAAAAGTATTCAAGAGAATTAAAGATAAATCGAATTCAAAAATGAATTTGAAGAATGCTTAAAAGAATTTCAATCTTGAGGCCTTGAACCTATAAAATGTTAATTAATGGACAAGCCTCCTTTTAAGTTTATCGGTTTAATACCAATGTCATTGTCATGAAGTGTGCATTCAAGTTTAGTAAAAGGAACGTACATTATCGTGAGTACGCCATCGCCATTACCCTCTAGGGTATTGTTCAAGAAAATTATCCCTGAGATAAAAGAATAGCACTCAAGTTTAGTATTCCGAGCAGTCCTCTTCTTGAATCTATCTAAATTCATTAAATGGCCAACGATCGATACAAGGTATACAGCTGTCAATACTAATCAAAGAATTTGAGATTTGTATTAAAGATTTAGAAATAAAAGTGTAGAATTTAATCCTCATGTGAATATTTCACGTTTTGTTATTTTTTTTACGTTTAAGAAGTATTTTTATCAGGAAGCATGTTCGATTTTTATCAAGATCGATAATATCTCGACATTGTTAAAAGTTTAGAATGATCTAGTCTTTGAATAATGTACTCGAAATAATCTTGCAACTATTTATCAGTTTGGCTACGTGACTTGAGGCAAGTACGGATTTTTAAGAAAAATTCATGTCACTAAATTGCCAGTCGCGCATTTAAGGAGCAAAATAAGAAAAGAATGTATAAGGTGAAAAAAAAGTGGAGAAAAAATACATCAATTGTACTTTCTTTGACTGCGCCTGACCTATATCTCTTTTACTACGTGAAATGCTCCCAGAATTCTGACTTGTTCTACTGATGCGTCAGACAGCATCAAGCTCAATAGAAACAACTTCACCCATTTTATAGGAGTTTATCAAATTTTGATTTCAATTTTCAGAAGGATTTCTGGCCTAACTTTTTAAGCTTTGTGACTAAAATTATGTACTTTTTTCTCTAAAAAATATGCGAAAATACTATAATTTATTAATAAAGTCATAAAATGAGAGGGTCCTTGAGATGAATTCCCCAGGTTCCCTGCATAAATTATTTTTGCCCTAAATGAGAAAAATCACTGAAGCGTTCTTGAATGTTTCCTTGACATCTCAGAATCCCGCATTTTTGACCTTCCTCTATATTTCAATTTCCTTCAAGAAAGTTAATCAGCCCCTTGTCTGTATTAAATATTATATTGGAAAACTGACAAAACCTTCATGAACATCGACTCACCCCTCTCAATTATTTCCTTCCCTGATTTTATCAGATAAATAAAATGTATGGAAAAGTGTAAATGCATTACTTTATGATGAAAATTTATGTTTTGTCAGTATTTTTAGAGATAAATTTTATTTTGCGAAAATTCACTAGGATAATTAATGAATTATTCATACTGAGAGCTAGGCTCACCATTTGGGGCATCCAACAGACAACGAAAGATATTGATAATACAGCCATAAGTCTTGCAAAAGCTCTTTCCTCGGCTGTAGCTACGACATCTTGAGGTGGACCAGCAACCGTTAAGAGAGGTTTTGCCCTCGACGATGCTCGGGAAATACGTCTTATATTTCCTGCACGGCGACCCAACCTACTAAGGGCTCGAGAAACTGCCAAATTACACCATACAATGGAAAAGCAGAGGAGAGTGCCTGTTGGACAAAAAGAAAATATTCTTATTCTTGTTAACATGGATTTATTTATTTTTTAAATTGAAATTTGAAATTGTTAATATTATGCGTACCAAAGAAAAACCAAATGTAGGCATATGCAATATCACTAGATTCTTTGGCTTCTCTGTAACGACAACAATGCCCATCCTTAAAATACAGACCAAATCCAAAAAGTGGTAACGTGGTTAATGCCAAAGCTGCCAACCAAAGTGCCAACATAAATCGCACTATCACTGGGAAAGTTACATGCTGGAAATCACAAAAAATAACCAATTTTATCACACTCATTATTGAATTTTAGTGTAATTTTTGTTAATTTTTTATTTTTGTAATTTTATTTGTTGTTTTTGGATAAAAAGAATAATAATTATTAGATATTAAAAAACTAGCGTAATGAACCGGGCGCGATACACGTGAGTAGTTTCTTAAATTCACTTTTATAGATACAAGACATTACAATTATTTTTTGGAAACTCTAAAAGATGTCAAGTTTATTCAGAACTTATCATCATCCGACGATAAAAAAATATTTGAACAATTCATCCCCTTTTCTGGAGAACTACTTTATAACATTTATAAATTGAAATTTTTTTATCAGGAAATATAAATCTATGAGGAAATGATTAGATTGCTAATCATATAAAAATTTAATCCTGAAGAAAAGAGATAAATATAAAATACTTGAAACTAGGAAGTACATATATATTTCCCGTCAGAAATTTGATACACATCTTCATCAGGGTTGAAAGGAATCGTTTTTCAGCCTTGCTATTCGATCTTTCGAGTCTAAAATTGATATTGAAAAAGGGATTTTGTACGTAAGATTGATAGAAGACATTTTTTCACTTGTATATACTAAAATATTGAAAGCTTAAAAAAAACTTGAAAGCTTTTTTCAATCGCGTTAACTCAACGGGAAAAACTAAATTTCCCGATATTTTTCTTCTAAAATTATGGTTTGCACTTAAATTATGGTAGATATATTGTTTAGTAATAAAAATCATATTTGTATAAGAATGATTGATTAATTTAATATAAAGCCAAATTTATTCCAAAATAGAATATTTACACGTAATCCAGATGTGACAGAAGGAATTAATTATGTATCCTTAACAAGAATATGGATGAATACTAGACAATATGCTGAGTTATGAAAATAATCCTCTATATATAGTTTGAAAGGGTTCTCCTATCCTTTGTCATCATCCTGACAAGATATTGTTGATATAATTTTAATTTTAGCTTTATATTATAAGCACTTAAGATTTTGAAATTTAAATTTTACAAATTAATGGGATGTCCCTACATTGACAGCTGAAGTACCTCAGTGAAAATCTGGTACATATTTTTAGGCTATCCTTGACGCTTATATAAACTTGTCCAGCATGCAATAGTTCATTTTATTGCATTTAAAGTTGACTCAAGTTTTGTGCAATTATATGTACAAAAGTCAATAAAAGCCAATTATTTGTGCAATATAAGTTATACATTATTTCTCAGATCTATGTAATACTTTTTTTAATTGGATTTATATTCTATTACAATACTTTCTATGATTATTACCATTTCTGATCGAATAGAGAAGAATAATTTTAGAAAATTGTTTACTGCTTACTCTGACCTTAAAAATTTGCAATGACTCGATTTTTTTATACATCTCCGAAAGTTCTTCCTCTGAGTCAGCACTATAAATTTCCCCCAATGGAAATGTCAAATTAAATTATATATAGATACATTTCTCTGTGTAGTATTTCAAATTTCATCTCTTTTTTAAACAGATTTTTTCTAAAATCTCAAAATCACGAAGATGAGTAACGAGGAGTCTGTAGTTTATCAAAAGATGTATGTATAGAATTTGATTAGAAGTGAATTCAAGTGTAAACAGAAGTTATGTGCATCAAGCACGAAATCTGTAACAAATTAGAAGGTTTCCTGAAGGTCCTTTTTAACTTGCAAGATGACTTGAAAAATATGATGTTATTTAGACGGTACACAACATGCGATTCGAATAAAAAAGTTTCCTAGAACATTTATTAAATATATGGGATGTCGCAGTTTCAAAGGAAGGCGTATAATATATAAAACGTCGCATCAGGAGTTGTTAAAGAAGATATACCATTATCAAATCGAAAATTCATATTAATCTGCTAAATCAGATAAACTGATACAGTATAAATAAAAATATATCAATAAAATTATTTTATCCAAAGTTCTAATTAGGCAATGAATAATTTGAATCTCAATTAACACAGATAATGTTCCATATAAATTTTACGTAGAAATTACTCGTTACATCCTTGAACTTTAATATGATCATTCTGAGTCACCTTTGGCCTTAGATCATTTTATAATTTATCCAAATCTTTACCGAAAACGTGTGTTTAATTAGCAAGTCAATGAATTATTGCAATGGTTGCAATTAAATTTTTACAGCGTAAATCATATTTTAAATGCAATAATGTGTTCGTTCAATGAATTTTTGATTCAAAATAATTTTCTTTTATTGTTTATCTTTAATTTTAACTTACACAATAATAGATTTCCTAGATCGTAAACTATTTCAATTCAAAATTCTGATTAAACTTCGTACATCAAAGTATATTAAAAATAGTTTACTGAACTCTTGATACGATTTTGTAATGTGACATAGATTTTTTGTTGAATGCAGATAACTGAGTCATTTGACCTATGAACTTAATGATAAAAAATCCATGATCTGAAGTGAAACAATGTATAGAACTATAGGTGTATTAGGCTGCACTGAAATATGAAAGAGATTCGGATAAATTTTGTAAAATATTTTTGAATAATGGCATAATAATACATCAAAATTGTAAATGGTGAATTCTTCAATCTGGGTTTCAATTAGGGATATATTGATTAATTCAGACATGAGTAGATTAATTCAATGTGTCAAAATATCTCAAAGTAATTGTTCGACTCGATTAATTTTATTGCTAATTTATTCCGAGGCAAATGCGCATTCAACAGTTAATTTTCATTCTTGTTAGAGCGCCACTTATGCATATTTAATTCGCGTTTCATGCTTGCAACGATTTGCAATCGAACGCCATTGCGCCTGGAAATAAGTTCTGAATAGATTCACCCTACATGGATCCAATTTTATAAATTTATGGTTTATATCTATTCAGCATTGATAGACTGTCTGCTCATGCTGGGATAATTATTGAACATTGACGTCACAATGAGACAAAATTGACTTATTTCACTTTTCTCCTATTTTAGTTTGATATCCCATGTTTTCAATTTATTACACCTATTACCGATAGAACTCACAATTGATTAATTCGGGTCAGAGCAATTAATTTTTTTCAGGGACATTTGAGTAAACTGAGGTCGAAATCAATTCTCTGCTTTTCTTCTTTGAAAGGATTTAAAAAAAAAACAGACAAATTATTTGAAGGTTTGATTGTAGATATAATGAGAAATCGAAATTAATTACTGTATAAATTTCTCTCATGCAGAAAGGGTGATTTTATTTATCACTCTCGGAATTTCTTTGAATATACAGGATTAGTGTATTTCTGAGTAAATTATTGGACAAATTAATAAATCTGTAGATCAGTGGAAAATTTCGTATCAATTTTATCTGAAGATCTTTATAGTCCTCCACTCTTCCCACAGACAATTTTAGGGATGCTCAACAGTTTAAGCAGTAAAATGTCTATCTTGGAGTCTCAAATGTCGTTTGTGAGAGAATTAATGAATTGATGGAACAGTAAGATTGCAGAATTCCGTACAGAAGAGATACATTGTGTTGAGGTCAATTGACAATTAGTTCTAATGAATTTTCTTTAAGATTTGTGGGATAAATAATGAAAAAAAAATTGAGTGATACCAGTAAAAATGCAAGCATTTTGAACTGATGAAGGCTGGTTGAAAAAATATTAAATAAAAGAGATAATTACATAATATTATATTATATTATATTAAATCCCACCTTTTGATAAACGAAGGGTCTTGTTAAAGCAAGCCATCTTTCAGCTGCCATGACAATGGCAACACATCCACTGAAAAGACCAAAAAGCCTCCAAATCACTCGAAGAGAGCAAAAAGCTCGTGATGACTTCACTTCCTCCACATAAATTGTAACGTACATTTGTACCAGCATCCCCAATAAAGCCACCAAGTCATTGAGTGCCAGACATCGTAACATTAAAAGGTGTTTACGATTTCTTCTCTATAAAGAAAATTAATTCTTTTAATGGTATTAATAATAATTTATCACATTTAAATATCCTATAATTTATTAACTATCCATAGTTAAAAATCGTTTGAAAAGAGTAAAATAGGTCAAGATTTGGAATCGAAGGAAAAATATACTAAGAATTTATTTTATTTTTAAATTCGATTGTTTTTATGTAAGATAGCAAATTTCTGCGGGTTTCCGGCAGAAAGGAAATTTCTAGAATTGGCTCAAAGCCACATATACTTTATCACTAAATAAAATTTTATGAATCTGCCTATTAAATTGTCTGCCACTTTAATTCAAAAAGCTATAAACTTTATTAGTGCTATAACAATCAGAAAAAATAAAATTCTTGGATATATTTATGTCTTTTATACAGAAAATTATCATAAAGTTTGGAGAAGTAAAGAAATCGCGATATTTCGTTTTATTGTAATCCCCAGGAATCCATAAAAGGTTTCCTTTTCTTATTTTCGTTTCCAAAGAGTTATTTTCTAATCTAAAAGAAAAGTACTATATATTTAGTACATCTATATTACGTATATCTATATGTATAAGTTCAATCATAATTCAGTTGACTTGAAATATCGTTAATGAACGTAAAATTGATTTATTCTATTCTATTTCTAATTTCCTAGTGTTATTTTCGGACGAGGAAATCACGAGGAAATCCGCGAGGATTTTCAAATTCCTCGAAGAATATTGCGTGAGGAATAATTCTCTGATTCGCGGATTTCCTTGGGTTCTGGAAACAGACCCAAAAAAATGATAATTTTCAGTTCCACTCAGACTGACCTTATCTTTGTGGAAAAGTATGATAAGTGCGGAAATGTTTCCCACGACTCCTGTGATATAAACCAAAGTGAGTACAATTTGCGCTGCAAAGCTCACGTGCGGCATCCCTTTAGTTTTAACAATGCTGGTCGTGTTCCAAACATCGTATGGTGTTGTGAACTCCATGTCAAATACTGTCCCGATCGTTGAACCTTTCGTCAAGATTTATTTAATTCGGCTAATAAAAGTCAATCGATAACAGGGAGCGAAGAACTTTTGGCTCGCACTCAACTCCCTCCGAATCAACACTTATCAATTTTCTCAACACGATAAGCATGCAGTACTTATCGTGAAAAAACATCGACGATGCACAGGTGATTTTAGGAAAATTCTGAAAATTCAGTTTCCTTTGATTCCAATATTGCAGACTTTCATGAAATAATATCTGATTTAGCGAGATCCTCTTGAGCCTTTTTCTCTTTTTCTAAGTTGGTTGACCTTTTCATGGATTTTCTCCTCTTCGTAACTTTTATACGCAACCTTTATATTTAAGAAACTTATTGCGTGATATGCTTCAATTTTAATATCTAACTATTCTTAATTAAGAGGTAAAAATCAACTACTCTCTTGAGACTTCAGTGAATGAGTAATTAATCCAGAGTTCTTAAGAATAATTGTCTCTTTATTATTATTTTTTTCTCTTTCTCGCGTTAGTTTTTTGATAACTCACAGTATCAAACTATCACAATCCACACACATAACAGAGCGACTTGTTATTTACTTATTTTGAAGTCGTACTGATAACATAGACATCGTCTTATGAGCGTGAAAGTTCTCAGGCAACTGAAATATTTTTCCTAAACCGGTTTTTTGAGAGAACAGTATCTTCGATTTCCTGATTTTGGGTCTACAATGGTCTTCAAATTTTCTCCTTAGATATATGGCAACACTAAAGTCCCTTTCAGATTCTGTATACCTGCTTATAATGCCTATATTTCTGCCTTATGGAGAGGAAGAGGAGCATCAAAATTCACTGGCCACTAAAAACAGTCACATTCAATTTTAATCGTTTTCTTATAAAAGAAATAGTTAATTTAAAAAATGTCTTTGAGCATTTCTCCTGCGATTCTCCTGCGATTGCACACTTTTTTTTATATATTGTTCATAAATCAGATTTTTATTTACAGTTCTCTGATTTACACGATTGATGTAAGACTTTCTAACTTGAAAATTGAAAGCAAGTATTTAATGACAATTGAAGAATGACTGCGGTTTGACAATTGGAAAAATACGAGTACATTTTCCATAGCAGAGTTGCCGCCTCACTGATCGAAAACATGCGGTCCTCAGAGTTTTGTTTACAGGGGCAATGGTTGTACATAATGTTGAGGAGTATGAAGCGCCGCGCAGAATAACGCGCATACGTACTGGGTAAACTGGTTCTCAAAATGTATTTAAAATGTAAAATTTGAGTCAAAAACCGGCCTACTGAAGATGTTCCAGAGAAAATAATAAATTCAAACAGACATATGTATAAATTATTGAAATTCTATCATTTTTATTTGAAAATGTGGTCCCAAGAGAACAATTTCAAATTCAAACATTTAAAACTGTATAATTTTCAATTCAAGTTTGTACAGAACATATATGTATAGTTTCTAGTTGAAAACGTTATAAAAAATGTTCAATTTTCAATTGCTAAAATATCTGATTTAAATTAATAAACTGAAAGCGTCTAAAATCCCAATTTCAAAAGTTACTTATATTAATAAAATTACCAGATTTTAAATAGATATTTTACTCTTCAATATTTTTTTATTTTTAGCACACAGAACCTAAAGATAACAAATATTTTTTTAATACTCCTCCCAATTAGTGTGATCAAATCAATTTTCCATCCACCCTTTTATGTTTGGTTTTCTTATCCTCTTAATCTCCTTTCGAGTTCGGCAACATCAGTTTGCTAAATATATTTATCAATTCAATTCAATTTTTTTTTTCAAGGTAAATATTGACACTTAATTAGTTCATTAAATTTATTTTAAATTCAAGTAATTATACATATGTCTATTTAATAAGAGAGTAAAAAACCTTGTCATTTGACTTACATACTCGACTCTTTGGCAAATATCCCTTTTTAAAAATATAAGGTTGTACGTGCCAATATAAATACCATAATTCGTACTAAAGTATGTTGACTGCTTTATCTAAATTATTTTCTAACCGTGTAAAAGAAGATATGAATCTCACTTTGACCACTAAGTAATGAAGTGGCTTTTTACTTTATATCCGTAGTCATAATTTTTATTGTTGAGAATTATGTTCAAAAATATGCGAAAAATATTTAGAAATTATGTATACCTTTTTACTAAAAATAGTTAAACAAAAAAGAAAAAGAAGAAGAATCACGTAAATTTAGTATCGATTTTAGCTGGAGAACAAAACTTGGGTATAATATTAACCCTCCAAACAAAATGATATTACGAGATCAATTCCGATTCAATAACTCTGGTATGATGGAGTTAAGGAAGTCTTATATGTATATTAATATTTAAGGGGTACATAATTTTTGTAATCGATTAAATCTATATATATATATATATATAAATATATATACATATATATAGATACAGTATGCAAGGAATTTTTCCAAGCGATAATTAATATGGCATTCTATTTATAGAAAGCATTCCCTTTATCTCAGAATGGATCGTTATAAACATACAATGGGCAATGCTCAAGACGATCAGGAAATTGATTAAAATAATGGTGTCATAGAGAATGATACTGAATGATACCAAATTTGCATTAAAATTGTATTCTCTGTAAGTCTCATGCTAATTTAACATTCAAAAACACACAATGTGAATTTTGAGAGATGTCAAGGAACGATGACAAAAGTGAAGAGGAAAAAAGAAAAAAGGATTGAGTATTGCAGTTCAAATTTTTAAAAATTTTTCTGAAAAAGGGTTGTCATGTAGAAAAAAATTTACATATTCTGTGATTTTACAATAAGATTAATTTCTGTCTTGCAGGAATTAGGCAGTGGGGGTAGGAAAATTCGAAAAACTGGCTTATGTAATTTTTTAATCATACCTATAGTGACTATGATTGATAATTTTTTCAGAATTGAACTGAAAATTTGAAAAGAATATAACTTTTCTCATTTATGAAAAGGTAGAAAATCGATTGCAATTTAATAATTCTATTTTTTATAATATACCATGTACTCAACTTGAGGTTCGTAAGTGCATATACTTGATTCTGGTCTCGAAGCTACTATAGGTATCTAACTTTAGACATATTCCCAAAATAACAACTGTGTTGAACCCCTCCTCTCTCATACCGTGCCATTCTGTTGTACCACTGACGTGACTTTTTCAGATTTCTTTCTCGTTATATCTCCTAATCTTCCACGAGGTTTTTCCTTCCGTGAAAGAAAAAGCTTTCAATATCGTTTCAAATAATTTTTTAGGAAAGTTTATTAAATATATTTTTTCTTGTGATCAATCTCAGTGCCCTTCATCATTTTTGTCTACGTCGAACATTCGTAAGTGTCAATATAGCAAAGCAACATTCTCAAATATAGCAATTCTGAAAATGTCGCGTAATATATATTTTTAAAAAAAGGAAAAAAAATGAAATATGATGCTTATTTTAAGCTATTTAATTTTTATTTAATTCTACACTGTGACTTGTGGGGTTCCATATTTTTATATATAATGACACAAAATAATTATTCAATATTAGAAGAGTTAATTGAAATAAATAAAACCCTCAATAGAAAAAAAAATCTTTGATCTTACTATAGATAATAAATTTCTTTGGAGGAATATGAAGTCAAAAACTGCAATGTGCAATTTATCGTTATTATAAAAAAATATCATTTATTAAATTGTGAATTACATTGAATTTTGATTTTTTAATTTTTAACGTAAAGATTGCTTTCTTACCGACATTGTGACAAATGAACAACGCCTATTGATAGGCAATACTACATACTTTGGTGCTTCTTTAACAAAATCATTGATAACTTATTGTTATTACTCCAATAAAGGACAACTTTTATAATATTTAAATAATTAATAAAAAGCAGCTGTTTAAATAGTAGAATAGTAAAGGAAAGCAAATTATAATGTAAATTAAATACTTATGGCAATTTTTTATTTATAACAATGTTTACTCATTGAAAACGGGGAACTATAAATAAAGTTGGATGGGATCTGATGTAATATTAAAATAATTATTCACTTCTGGAAAATTTACATTTATTTATTTATATAAGAATTCAAATTTAAGCGCTAATTTTCATCCCCCTATTTTTATGAAGCGTGTCTGTCCCTATCAACGCATGTTTGCTTCCCTAAAATCCAAACTTGAGAGAAATTTATGTCATTTTGAGGCTGATACTGTATTAATCGTATTAATTAATCTCTGAACTTATAGATGTTTTGATAATGGATAACGACATAAATGAGAGTGTGAAAATTGAGACGAGTGATTTGGAGAAGAAAACGGACAACGTAACAACAGAGGTGAGTAAATTTGGCAAAATAAACGCAAGTAAACTGACCTCCAACACATAACCTAAAATTCGAAACAACGTTTTGTTTATTCCGATTTGCAGATTAATTAACTATATTTTCAGCATTTTAAACATTCTTCAATGCACCCATTCCATTATTGGATAAAATTTCTAATTTTTATTCGATTATTTACAAATTAGAGAGGTTAGGAATTTGAAGAAACTTTTTTAATAGCAGAGAAGTTTTGTTGACTCTGTTAATATTATTTTTGAAACGATGTGTATCCTATTAATTCCTATAATTATTAATCTTAATTCAGCTTAAGTTTAAAATTAGTGTAATATTTTCTGTAGAAAGTTACAACTTACAGAATTTTATTTATGTTCCAAATTAGATATTTAAACGAACTTTACTTGTATTAATTTCAAATGGTTCAATTTCGAAAAAGATAATTCTGCATTTATGTTTTAAAATACATACTTTAGAGTCTGAGATTTAAATGGTTTTTATTTTCAGTCCAAGCCAAATGTTCACCACCGAGAAAGGAAGCATGTCAGGGAGGAAAAACCCAGAAAAAAGGAAGAGCGAGGAGTCGAGCAAGTCTTAAGAAGTTTAGGAAGTATGGACAATTCTGATGAAAAATTATCGGCAATGTGCAAGAAATACTCGGAAATAATCGATGAAAATCGAAAATTACAACTGTCACTAAAGCAATCCGAGAAAAAAGTCCAAATGATTCAACGTGAGAAAGATCAGCTTCAAGCCGAACGAAGCAAAGCAGTTTTGACAAGAAGCCGGCTCGAAAGTTTATGCAGAGAATTGCAGAGACAAAATAAAGCAGTGAAAGAAGAAAGTTTGCTAAAAATCAGAGAAGAGGAAGAAAAACGAAAGGAAGTCTCTGCAAAGTTCCAAAGTACTTTAGCCGAAATTACTGCCTTAATGAGCCAAAACAATGAAAAGAATGCAAAGTTACACGACGATAATATGGAGATGAGCAAAAATTTTAAGTCTGTTTGCGAACAAGTGGAATTGAGAGAGCAACAGTTTGAAAAAATTCACCAACAAATGAAACTTGAAATTCAATTAGCAGAAGCTAAATTGGCTAAAGTTACATTAGAAATGACTGCAGATAAGGAAGTGTTGTTAAATGAGAAGAAGCAACTTTTAGCTGTAAGTTTAATTATATATTTGTATTTTATTATGGTTTTAAATACCTAAGGTGTAGGTCTCACATTTAAATTTACAATTAATTTCACCCTTTATTACAGAAATTAACGGAATATCAAGCGCGAATGACAGAGATGCAAGCACAGGAAGTAGGATTGAGAAGTCAAATCAGTGTGTACACCGATAAGTATGACGAATTCCAGAATGCTTTGACCAAAAGCAACGAAGTATTCGGGGGATTTAATGACGAAATGGAAAAGGTAAAAGCCATTTGAAATCACTTCCAATATAGTTAGTAATTAAATTATTAATTAAGATTCTATTGATATTATTTTGTTTTTAGATGTCAAAGAAAATCCAGAAGTTAGAAAAGGAAACTGGTTTATGGAAACAACGTTGGGAAAAGAGTCACCAAGCTTTGCTTGAAATGGCAGCCGATAAACAAGCGCGGGACGCTGATATAGAAGCTCTCAATCGAAAGCGTTTACTTCTATTAGAATTGTGCAAAGCTTTCCAACAAGAAAGAACGACTCTTATCGCTCAACTAAAAGAAAAAACTGCAGAAATAAATGCTTCACAAAGTGAAACTAACGAGGATTCAAAATCAACGGAGCAGATTGAACAATTTACGAAAGTTTCTGTAGAACTTGGGAAAAATTTATCGAATGCGCAAGAATCGCTTATGCAAGATTTAGCTTCACAGGAAGCAAAATTAAAAGGTCAAAATGTGAAATTGAAAGAAGAAGCGCCAAGTAAAACGGAATCGACAAAGAAGAAAGGTAAAAAGGAATCTAAAGAGAAGGCAAAGAAGGAAGAAATTAAATTAAAAGAAACAGTAAGTGAAGAAATACCTTCTAGTAAACTAGAGACGGCAGATGAAGACAAAGCAACTAATAAAGTTAAGGAAGTAACAGAAGAAAAGAATGAAGTGAAAATAATCAAGGACGATGTAAAACCCGTTGAAGGAGATATCCCGAAAGATACACAGAAGGAAACTTCTGTAAATCCTGATAAAAGTGAAAACCAAGTGTCTCCTGAAGCAGAAGTGCAAGTTCCTCTCCAAAATAAGTCTGATGTTAATGGTGAACTAGAAATTGCAAATGGAACAACAAAAGAAGTTGAACAATTAAGTGAAGTTTTGAAAACTACAGATTTGAGTGAAATAGAGAAGAAAAATAATGAAAATAAGTCCGATTCATGTACTACCTCATCGAAGAAAGGAAAGGTAAATGTTTCTGGAGGTAATAATCAATTAAGTATATTTTAATTTATCAGACTTAATCTTATGAAGCGACTTGGAATCTTGAATTCTTAGGCTTCTTGAACTAAATGTATATTTTTAATTAATAATTTGAATTTCAGGAGACCAAAAAGAAGAAAAAATAAGAAAGTGAGAACCTCTTCCAGAATCTTCCAGTAAGATCCACGCATTTTAGAGAACGTAACGTAAGTCTTGTAACGTATATCATTGCAAATTGAACAATTAAAAATACTGAATCAATTATACATGGATCAGTAGTTTTAATTGGTCTTGTGAAAAATAGATTAAATTCCCAATGAATTAAATTCATGAAATTTAAATTCGTTGGTTGTTTCGTGCATTTTTCTTTCACTCATACTATTCATTGAAAAGATTTTAATAACATTGTAAAAGCGTTTCGTTGACGAAACAGTGGCAAATTTCGCCTGATTTAAAATTTTTAATTATTGCTAGTTGGTACGAGTGTCAAAGTAAAGCATAAAGGAAATATCCTGTGCTTCGACGTTGTGGTACAAAAAATTTTTGTTAGTAGATCCAGCAAACACTTTAACAATTATTGTTTCTTACGTATTATACATAAATAGTTTTTATGACTTTACAAATGAGATCTATTCAAATTATTATTTATTTTACTAAATGTATGTGAAATCTATTTATGAGTAGATTTTTCTTTGCTCTGTTCAAATCGAAGCTTGACTTTATAAGTTACAGTTATTTGAATGAAATTTTAAATTAATCTTACAAAGATAACATTTGTCATACGTCGATATTCTTTTGGTTTTGTCAAAAGTTACATATGTTATCAATCATTATTTTTTGAAAGGTAACTAAGAATATTAATTGTGTTCTATGCGCTACAAGTAGATTTTTTATCACTGAATGATTCTACCAATTGCAGGAATAAAAAATATAAACTGATAATATTGTGCTTTTTTATATTTAAAATAATTTCCAAACTAAATTGAATTACAGAAAATCCTAGACTCCTAGATCAAAGACTTGCCGATTCTTGGAGACTCGGACAATATTCATTTCTTATCTCTACGCCAACTGAACGATCCCGTTACCGTTTCATACGAGTGGGTCAGTGGCACCTCTTACCCTCATGACTCGTTTTAACTTACATTTTACAATCACAACGTTACGTTGGTCACATCGCAGAGTATATCAGGCCCGGTGCGTCCGCATCGCTGGCCTGCAGAGGGGCCTGGTTGGGACTTAGTGGGGCTTCACCGTTCCACCTCGTCTCGATTCAACTGTTCTGATCTGAAAGTGCCCAGACATGCTTTTCTTCGACGTATCATTGAGATATTAGTAACCGTGAGCACGAGCAACGTGTCGTGTGTAAAATCTCGAGCTCTGCAGTCTGCATTCGTTTTCATAACAGAAAACTAGTTTTCGTCTTCTTTTAATGAATGAACGACTCTAAATAGAAGAGGTCCACTCTCATAATTTGTGTTTTTTTACTGAAGCTTTTTCTCGGGTTGTTTTATTTTTTAGGGTCTTATTTATACTTTCGGATCAATTTCCGAAACAAGAATTTCGAATCGGTCAGACTGATTGTCTGACAATATTTGCAATTTTTTAAACTGGATCTACAAAGATGAAGATTGCTACGACGTTGTTTCTCTTCGTCGTCGTTGGTACGTATGACAGTACCTTTTCGGTTCATCTCACTGATCTAGAAATTGAATTATTTAATGTTTTTGTTATCCTTGCTGGTTTAATTCAAAATTATTCGTAAGTGTTCAAAATTACTGGGTCTAATTATTATTCTTCATTCTGATTTGGATCATACTCATTAATTTTGCACAATATAGAAAAATAAAAATATGATTTGGATATATTTTGAATATTTGTTAATGAAAAATTGAATCACATCATCTTGTTGCAATAAATTTAAAAAATGGAAGATAAAAAATAATATAATGCATTACCTTTTTGCAAATTTTTTTAACTGAACTTTGAAACAAAAACGAATTGCATTTCAAGTTTATTTATCTTTGTGTGTTACAACTTTGAACACATGAAAAATATTCAAGCAAATATTATGAGTTTATAACCAGAACAATATTAGTAGAATCTGGGGTAAATACCATTTCCTGCAAATTTGATGACAGTGATTGTTCACCTGAAAGAAACCACCTTCTTTTAGGCCGTGACGAATTATCTGCAATCACTATAATCGTTGAACCCCAAAGCTGTCATAAACGGAAAAAGTGAGCGTTAATAAGGCAATAAATTATTATGTCTTTCTGTTCATTAACTTTAAGTCTCCATTTTGTTGTACTTGAAGATTTTTAAGGACGATTACTATTCTTACATTCACGTCTATATGGAAAATCTAATTTAATAAAATAATTATCGGATTTCACTACATTTTTGGATTATTTTCGTTCGTCCGATATAGTTAGTTTTAAATTTCTAGTCTTCTTTTTTATTGCAACAAAAGGTGATGAAATTTGATTTTTTAGAAGAATCTTCTTTTTTTTATAGTTATAGAGTATCAAAATTGGCTTTAGGGACAAATGAACTATAGAAAAATTTAATTTCAACTTAAATTAATTAATTTTTTAAATTAAAAATCGAGGGATTAATTATATAATATTGAATTCTAATCTTTGAATTTTCAGTAAAAATCCACTGAAAATCAGTGAAAAGTCATTGAAATTTCTAGTAACCGTCAGTGGATCTGCTGAAAGTTTCACTGATTTTTCCCTGATTTAAGTTTAGAGAAAATTCTGTTAAATCCTTGCAAATTAAATTAATCTTTAAATTCAGGCGTTCATTAAAATTGCCAATTGTTAATTTTCTTAAGAGTATATTTTTTCCTGATTCTGTAAATAAGTAATAACACACAATGAAGCTATGGATCCTAATTCTTTCCATGACTATATTTCTTTAATATTAATATAACGCTCTCTTTCTTCCAGTACTGATAATATCTCTACACTCTTTTCAGTATTCATATTCTACTAATAAAGTTGTATAGCCTAGCTGTAAACGATATATATTTACATAGATGCATCAGGTATATGATAAACAGGTCTGTTTGATGGAAAAGAGGATGACAAAAACTTATTAGTGGATCAAGGACACTTGTTATAACACAGAATTATAACATAACTTAATAATACAATAATAAGTAATTACAAATCGAATGTTTTTTATAGTTATAAATATATTACATTGATCCACATCAGGTTGATTTGAACATTTTCTTTACCTTTATGATTACTTAATCGCAGCCTAAAGGATAACCTAATGAAATTACACTTGTAATCATTACACTGGATATAAAAAAAAATTTTTCTAAAACTTTCATTGATAGAAATTATTATTATTGTTTTCTTTCACATTTTTAAATTTCTTACGAATTTTAATGTTCAAAATTTAATATCAAGAATTTTGAATGAGTCCACGGACATGAGGAAATATTTTTTTTATGATTCTTCAGAGTGAAACGATTCAGGTGTTCCATTTCTTTGGGGCATCCTGACTTTTGTAGATGGATATATGACAGGTATAATGCTATAAATGATGTATAAATAGCCATTGGGCCATTTTCAGGTTTTTGGGTATTTCTCTTTTACGATATGTTTTACCTATATTCTGTGCTATTGATTTCTGACTCGACGAGGAATTTAACACTTTTGCAATCTCAAATTTATTCTTCATTCTTCCACTAACAACTTTGATCAAACTCCGTATTTTATCAAGCTTCAATATTCGAGAATCCGTGTACATATAACATACTTTTATGTATGTATAAATAAAAATATAAATAAAAATATTTTCTATTTTTCAAAATTGAAATAACTCCGTTGTTCTTTAGATTTGTACATAAACTAAGAACAATTATAATTGAATTAAATAAAAAAAAAATTAATGACTGACTCTGTGGAGTTTAAAACAAAGAAAAGCCTCGCATGTTGGTTTCCACATTTATCTCGACATTCGTATCACTTTGGCGCAATTTTAACGGTTCTTTGGTTCGAACGTGGGTACAATTTTTTCTAGAATATCAAATAAATCTTCGCGTGAGAGCGAATCAATGATGCGCATGTTTGATCTAAAAAGAAAGTATTGTAGGAAAAAACGAGTTGTCAACGAAAGCAGTGACTACACACATGGAGACCAATGATGATCTTTATAGTAGAAAGTGAGAAAACATCAGTTTCCGACTTATTCAACAGAAACGAAGGCGGGATGGAAAAATAGGACACGTCGATAACGAAAGCCAATAATTGTAATATTTTACGAATCACTGAATGGAAAAAAAGAGAATTAATCGTAGAAACTGAAACCACTTTGATCTGCAATCAATCTGAGGGAAATTCGCATAAAATTTTTCTGATTGCGGTATTCGTTTTTTATTAATTAAAATTACTCTATTTAAACAAAATACGAAGCAAATATAAAAACCGGAGAGAAGATATATGGTCAGTAAATAATGACATCATAGTTCACCATTTTCCCTTAATATGAATTTTATTACTGTTTAAGTTCAAGGTTTGCATAAAATTTTGTTAGGATTGAATGATGAACTAGAAAATACAATTAGACGTATTTAACCATTCTTATGGTCGTTTAATTTGCATAGATTGTATCATTTTCGTGTAAATTTGGTTCTATAAACGTATAGTTAAAAGTTATGAGATGATTTTGTCGGATGGGTATTTAGGGAATCGGGCCAGCCGGACTGTGCTAATGTTCCGTTCGAATCGAGACACTTTCTACGAAGCTTGGACACGTATACTGTTATTGAATTTACAGTCCACTGGGTAAAACTTAGCCACTAAATTTTTGTCTCAACCAGACATTTTTCAAGGACTTTATTATAAAGTCAATGTTACTGACCTACTGGAATAGAAAATCTTAATGTAATGTTGCAAAATGTTATAAAATTAATTAATTATCAGAATATATATTTTATGAAGTCTTTCAATGATTTCGGATTGAAATTGCGAACGAAAAATAGTTCAAAAGAAATCCATTTTCTCTCTATTTGAGGAAAATGTGGTAATTAATTAATTTCTTATTTATACTAGTTTAGAATCAGATTCTTTATTTAAAGCAATCAAGAGTTAAAACAAATAAGGTACTTTATCAAACTAAGGGAAAGATATTTCAATCCAAAATTGTATTGACATCTTATATTTAAATTTCATCAAATAGATCCGCAAATAAAAAGTATAAAAAGTATGTGAAATTGTATGAAAACCTCGAGACTTTTGCGTAAGTTTCGTGTAATATATACGACTTTAATGGAAAGGTTTTAATAGCTCACATTGCATTATATATTTTAATTGCTTATGAGTGTTGAATAAGGAATGGAGGTGTATATGCACATTGATACATTTATACGAGAAGAACGTTTAGTGTCTTTTGAATTATGCCTAAAATCTCGAGGAACGTGACTATAATTTTACTAATTGTACTTGAATATATGTCTTCATTTCGTCACATTATACGGCTATATATGAGACATTAAAATAATAAAGAGACTCCATTTCTTCTGGATTAAACATGCACCATTATCTTCTAAATTATGGATTGCGGTAAGAAAATCTTTCCTATTAAAGTACAATGATTTTTTGAATTATAGTACCATATATATAATCTCAATTATGCTGTAATCTTGAAAATTTATACAATTTTCATTTCATACTGCAGAAACAGATTGTTTTTAACCGCAAAAACGAAACAGAAGCTATTTTTTAGTCCACTTCATTGACAATAACAATATTGGTATGAAAGTAGTATTTGAGGTGTACTTCTGAGTCGTCTTTAAATAATTTATTGTTTCTTATTGCCTGCTTCTATCAGCAGGACACCTAATTGAATTACCACAACTATTCTGAAAATACTTGCACTATCGAATCAACTATCACTTTTCACCGTTACCATCATGCGTTAGCAAATCTTTTATAATACTTATAATACTTGTCTAAAATTTTTAAAAATTGAAAAGTTGTCAAGTCGTTGCACACTATGTGTGGCGTGGTCAATTGCTCATCCATGGTATGGAACTTTGTACACGTTTAGTCAAGTTTAAAGTGGGTCACTAGGGTATGGCCCAATAGTATGACATCTAACTCGTCAAGCTAGCAAAAGAATTTTCGAATTAATGAGCAAAACATTCCCACGTGATATAATTCTTGTAAATTATGCGTTTGGAACTCTACCGTAAAAAAGCCCTTGAAAGAATATCTCATCGCGTTACTGAGGCTCTATGTGTAAACTATACAAGCCATGTCAGGGAAATCAGGGAAGTCAGAGAAATGTCAGGGGAAAAACAATTTTTCAGGGAAATCAGGGAAATTTTAAGGACTTTAAAAAGGTTTTTACGGATTTTAACGAATTTAAAAGTTTTTCGTGAAATTTTAAGGCGTTTCTAGTCTTTCAAGAGATTTCCAAGGTTGTCGTGAATTTTAGGCGATTTCGAAAGATTTTTTTGTTTACAAAAATATCAAAACCATTATTATTGAAAATGTATTCACATTTTTAATATTTATGTTAGAGAAATTTGTCTGAAATCAATTAAAGTCAATCTGATTTTATTTTAACTTAATTAAAATTTTAATCAAATAGTAGTTCCGCATCAATTACTATAATAATTTTAATTATTATATGAGTGAAGAATTACCCACATTTTCATTTAATTGACCCTAGAAACTTAGAACACACTCTATAGGAGAAAATAGGCTGTCACAGATTCTACGAATGATTAAAATCTCAAGGAGATGGGAAAACCTGTTGTAAGGATTGCATTCCTAAAAATCGGTCTTATATTTTTCAAACCCGTAAAGTTTAATTTAAAGTTCAAAAGTCTTAAGGTCAAGTGCTGCAATAAATCAATGATTTTTCCAACTTGAAGAGTAGGTTGAAGTTGATGCACTCTGTTAATTATTTCATTTATATTTCTACTTTCATGAACATTTTAGCTAATATACAACAAAACACTCTCAACAAATTTTCATTATCAATTATGTAATTTTGAATATTCTAGAACTGGGATATATAGGGAATACATTAATATATAGGGATACATTAAAACTTACTGATGAGAGAAATTCATGAATCACGGATGTGGAGGTGATCAATTATTTGGGTTAGCATCGCCGATTTACAGACAAAAGATTTCTCTTTCACTGCTCGGAAAAACCGCAAATAAAGGAACGCTTATTACTCACCAAAGAAGAAGTTATATATGAAATATTTTATCTGACTTTGTTTATTCTCACTAGATTCTTCAAGTTATTGCATATTTGAATGTAGGGAACTAACATTTACTATTGAATTAAACAAGATTTACCCATTAAAGAATTCATCTCTCTAAATACGCATATTTTTACTAAATTAAGATGTAAATTATTATCAAATAGTTTCTTTATTCGAAAGGATAAAATTTACGTTACAAGGTGTTTAATCTGAAGATCAATATATCAAATTCATGCAAGATTGACCAGAGTAGATTATTATATACTTGAATATCTTAAGGAGTCTTAGAATAAAAATTGTTGCAGGGCAGATAAAAGGAAATAATTTCATCAGTATTCAAGCAGCGTCTACATTTTTTCAGATTTATATTTATATTATTTACTCGTCCTACTTAAGAGATACATAAAGTTTTATGTAGGCGGAAAGCGCGGCAAACTGATAAAAATGCAAAAGTGTTTAGGAATTCCATCACGGTTTTAACTAAACTTTATACCTTTAACAAAACTTTATCCATAGATATATATATTTCCAGTGATGGGTTAAAATTGCCCTCTCAACTTCAGTATAAAAATTTACTAACAAATATTTAGGATACCATAATTCATATAATACAGAAAATAGTTCTTGATTAACACAATGAAAGATAAACAAAAATGTAATAAATAAAAAGAAAAATACGTAACTCGACTTTACAGAGATTGAGATCGATAGCACAGAGTATATAAAATTTTTGGAAAGTCTTCAAAAAGGCCCAAAAACCCTATAAAGAGATGGTATTTCCGGTTTGGTTCTAGGCTGCACGTGGCGGGAGACAATAGGCACATGTGTTTTGGAATCGGATTTTGGTTTCAATCTTAACTGCGCCTTCAAAAAATCGGGCCTATTTCGAGTTCGAAATCTAGGAGGTGTTAAAGTCCTCGTTGGACTCGGTGAGTGTCCGAAAAAATTAAAATGCCTTTTTTAAAAATGTCCATTCGGATCTTATATGACAATTTCCACTCAGCATACAAAATTTAAACTAAAATTTTCAAATATCTCAATGCCCTCTTAAAGAATATTCAGAAATTACAGAAGTCTTGTATAACTCAGGTGATTAACAAGTCTATTATTCAAAAAGAAAGAACGAAAAAAAAGATGAGTCCTAAAAAGTGATAGTGTTGCATTGCTCGTCAGACTTGACCTTAACAAATTGACAAATCGCTTATTCCACTTTGGGACTGGGTCCCCCCAGTAATGGAATAATTTACAAGCGGAATTCGATTATGAAAGTCATCACTCAACAGGTTGTTCATAAGGCATTCACCTGATATGAACGCAATACACGAAAAATTGAATTTTCTTTCAGATTAAGTTTGTAAACATTAGAAATCAAAAGATATTAGAAAATTGAGAAATAAATTATGTAAAAAATGTAGTCCTCTCTATAAATAATTGCATGATAGAGATGATGAAAACAAAAAGAAATTAAAAAAAAGTAATAGAGCATGCCATGATCATTGATCGCCTGAGATAATTTGCATGCGTTATGACTTTTGTTGCCCAAATATTATTGCATATTTTCAAGTAACATCAACACTTAACATAATAAAATATAATTTGTGTGCGCGTATAAACGATATTTCATGTTTTTCAATAAATTGAATGAGGAAACAGAAAAACTAATCGTATGAAAGTGTATTCAAAGTAACACATTGTTTATAATAACAATTTTCTGATTACGATAATTCTATGCTTTATGGAACTATAAAAGCACAATCTTTCTCTATTCTGTAAATTACTTATGCATGCATATTTTTCTACAGTGTACATAATGCAAATATTGTAATGTCTAGTTTATTTTTTTACTGCGCTCTTTTATAAAAAATATCAGAAAATTATAAATCTGGAATATAAGAAGTATTATGATATAAAAATGAAAGTTTGTTCAAAATATGATCTAAAAAAGTGAAAAATTAACAGAAGGTTTTCTCCTAGAGATAATTACGTATCAAATTCACTTTCATTTTCATTTTTTTTGTAACTGCTATTAGCATGAAAGTACAAGTTCCGTTTTTATTTTTTTTATGCTAATGATTTCTAGAGATGTCAAATAACACGCAAAGTTGCATAAACTGTCACTCTAGTGAAATAGAGGGTGCATTTTCATGAAATTATAAATCGTATGTCACTTATCTGTGGCATTATAATTGTTGTGGTATTTGTACATACATATATGTTATAACTGTGATTGGCATAGAAAGTTGAGGTCGCGACTATATATAAGGGGCCAAATATCCCTTGCATATACGAAAATGGCGTGTATGTATCATTCAAATTAATAACAGACGTCATAATCATTTTTTAATCCCCATAAATTTTCCAGGGAAACTTGATTCCTTGTCAAATTGCATCTTCAATATTATATGGATGTAATGACAGATAATTAATAAATATGGACAGTTTCCTGGTGTGAAATTTTAAATAATCTTGAAATATAATCTTTAAATAAGATAAATTAATTAAAATAATTATATTGAGATAAGATGATCAACTATTATTAATAATATCTGTAAGATGTTTTGCATGCAGTTCTGTGTATTATATAAGAGGTGTAGATATCTTATGAATTTATTTTTTAATTTTTAAAAGAAAGTTTTATTTTATAAATCAACTCATGCGTTCTTTCTCTTAAAACTAGTACGACAAATGATTTATTCTTCTCTTTTGCTTAACCTACTTATGCTAGAAACCAAGCTCAATGCTCTTGCAGAAATATCTTTTTCCTTCTAACATTTGCATCTTTAAAAAAAAAATTGACACTCTGAAGAAGCTGAATTATATTATAATCATTAATGTGTCTAACTGCCAGTTCTTTATGTAACTTAAGAGAAAAAATTAGTTTTAAAAACACTTTCAACACATGCTGATAAAAAGAGTGCAAAAAATTTTATTTTTTTTTTCATTATTGTTTCTTTCATAGTTATATATTCATCCTGCCTATTAATTCACATATTTTTATCTATAATATCCATTTTATTGAATCACAGGCTTATCAGTGGGAGACGAACTTGGATTTAGAGATTCGTTAACTAATACAGAAGCTCTCGACAAGAGGCGAAGTGTGCAAGCTCGAAAAGGAAACTTTATCGCCATAAATCCAAATAGTAATGTGGTAAGAAATTAATTTTCATATTATTTCTCGAAAATTAGAACTGGTTGCTTCTTCCGCTAATTATATTGCACAATATTCGATGATTCGTCTGAAAATTCGGGACTCCAAGTTTTACTAATTAATAATAAAGTTTTATTATTTATTAGATCTACAAATGATCGATACAGGTGTCTTGACGACCTTGTCGTAACTAGTGCGTGAACGTAGACTTTACTGTTCAACCCGTTTACGATATTCACACAGAATTAGTTTGTCCTTGTGGGGAGATCGTGATCTCACGTTTGATAAACTCATCGTTCGATTCGCATCAATTCCAATAATTTCTCCGATTTTTCTTGCATCATTTTCTTGGATAATATTTTTTTATTTAGATGCTTGAGTTTTCTTTTTCTGATCGGAAATTAAAGCAATGTATATTTTGTTCTTGAGATACAGTTGAAATCTTTCCTGAAAAATATGTTTTAAAGGAGACAAAAATTAAAACTTTATATGAACCGGAAAGATTCAGTTTTAGAATTATTCTGATCTGTTCAGGAATTCATTTGACAACTTGCAATTATTAAGTATATACATAGATAACTTAGAGTGCCAGATTATAGTTACGTCAAAAGGTGCCGGTTTTTGCTACTTTATAGTCGAATATCGCAAGCGGACAAGATACTTTCGTTTCGTAATATTAGGTATTGCATACAGAACGAAAAATGAATAAGAGAAGTAAACCACTTGAGATATAAACACATAAACTTAGCTGATTTTCCAATGGCTACCCGATTTTATGACCCTAGTTATATTCTACTAGAGATGCATCCAAATTACTGATCAAATTTCCAGATTTTTCTCTTTTGAAACAAACTAAAAATTATACAAAATACAAATACAGTATAAGTGAATTATTTTTAAAAATGAATTAAACATATTCGATTTTAAAGCGTTCGTCATTGAACATTTCAAAATTTGAAACCTTCAAATATAGTCTTTCAACAAACAGTATACTCTTTTATGAATATTTATAATTTTTGAAATTCGTTTTTTCCCACTTTCGAAATTCATTTAAAATCTCTCAAGGTGTAGATTTTGCATAATCTGCCAAAAACATAAAACGTCCTCTGCATCTTTCCATGTTTAGAAATCGATGAGAAATATTCAAGGACTTGACCTGCAGTCGAAGAGATTTAATAATTGAAAAGTAATTTAGAGATAAAGATACAAATAATCGAAACTTAAACCCGAATGAATAAGGTTTTCGCTTCTTTTATAAATGTCAATTAAAGTACACAAAAAGTTTAATTCTGAAAAGAATATTTGTGCACAGGTAATTTGATTTTTACAAAGTTATTTCTTAACTATTATTATGAAATTCTACAGAAAACAGCATCGATTTATAATAAATTATTCTAACTCAGTTGACATTCATATACTTCGCATCGATATGGGGATGGACCATGGACTGAGAGTTGTGAAACGTTTTCTTTGGTCAAAGCTACAAGTGAACGTTGTAACGCAATGTGCTACTTAGAAAGCTGTTAATTATTGCAAGTCCCAATTTGAAAAGTCGAATAGGTGAATAAGGGCTAGGTCAAAATTCAAATGCCTACATTACGAAATGCAATTTTCTCTTTTCAAATACATATAATAATAAATCTTGTCCAGAAATAGAATTTACAATTTATTTTTCGGATCGTTTTGAATCAACTAAACATGCGATGAAAAAATTTCTAGTTTCAACAATATCAAACTCAAATTGTTTTATTTATATATTTCAGGCAACAAAAGTGGTACCACCTTTCAAACCTTTACCACCTGGTGGATCTCGACCAATGGCAGCACAACCTGAACGCCAAAGATTAGTAGTACAACAAAATTCAACAGCATTAAAAACAATTCCAGCACCCTCTTTAGCAACAATGCAAGAAGAAGCTCTAAAACAACAGCAAAAAATGCAGCAAGAAGCTAAAATTAGGCAGCAACAGAGAATTCAGCAAGAAGTTTTAGCCATGCAGGTTTTGAAGCAACAAAGACAGCAACAGCAGTTGCAGAAAATGGTACAGCAACAGCAACAGCATCAGCAACAACAGCAGCAGCAGCTACAACAACAGCAGATGGAGAAACAGCAGCAGCAAGATATTCAACAGCAGGTCATAGCAATGCAGACTAAGAGGATACAGGTACATATATTCAAGTCCAAAGACAGATAATGATGATCATTTTGATATATTAAGGGTGTTGGAGCCAAGTTCTAATCTAAAAATTCGATTTCTTCATTTTACACAACAAATATTAAATTGGGAATTTTTTTCCCTCTGTAGGATTAATCAATTTTTAACTAGAATTATGCATACAGAGCGAGAAAATATCTAATTCAAATATTTTGGAAGTAAAATAAAAATATTCAATTTTGAAGTTAGATTTTAAATTCTTCGTTTTATGCAAAAAGTATCGAAATTAAATATTTTTTCGCTCTGTACGCAGTCTTATGTTTGAAAATAGATTAGCGCTACGGAGCGAAAAAATATGTATCTATAATTTTCGTTGAGTAAAATGAAGAATGGAATTTTAAGCTTAACACTTGGAGCCAAGTTCTAATCTCAAAATTCGATTTCTTCATTTTACTGAACAATTATTAAATTTGTAATCTTTTCCTTCTGTAGAATTAATCAATTTTTAACTAGAATTATGTGTACAGAGCGAGAAAATATCTAATTGAAATATTTTTCAAGAAAAATAAAAATATTCAATTTTGAAGTTAGATTTTAAATTTTTCGTTGTATGCAAAAAGTATCGAAATTAAATATTTTTTCGCTCTGTGCGCAGTTTTATGTTTGAAAATAGATTAGCGCTACAGAGCGAAAAAATATTTATCTATAATTTTCGTTGAGTAAAATGGGGAATGGAATTTTAAGCTTAACACTTGGATCCAAATAATTTTAGATGCTGCCTCAAGGAATGGGAATTTCAAATTCAGCTGGAAGATTGCCAACAATTGTTGCTGCAATACCGCCTGCAGGAAGTGTTGTTAATGATCCATTACCAAAACCTGTTGCTGGTATCGTAATACCAAGCAGTGCGTTGCCTCCATTTATTGCTATGCCCAAATCTTCTTCTCAATTGACTGATAGAATTAGTCATAGTCCTACCTTGTTGGAGGATTCGGTTAATGAAGTTTCTAAAGATGAATACAAACAAGTGAGTAGAGATTTTATAGAGATTTTTTATCACTACTAGATACTTATACCTATTTGAATCTCTTTTATTTAATAAAGTCGCAATGAATTTACAGCTGCCGATTCCTGGAGATGATGCGTCTTCATCATTGAATCAAATGGCTCTTGAAAGCCAACAATCGACTTTTGACCAGAAGACAGGAAAAAGACAAACTCTACCATCTTCCATGCAAGAATCTCTTCCATCTCTTGAACCCATTCAGAGTATGGGAACTTCCTTGAAAGCTTTAGCTGAAGCTAGTAATATTACCTTGGAGGCTTTAGAAGCTGCAATTTTGCTGAGACAAAAACAATTGTTGCAGAAACAAGAAGGTCCGACAACTACAACTACTAGCACTACCGCACCACCTCCTCCATCGTATGTATTGCTGGTTTATTAGCATCTTTCAAAATCAGATTTCTGGACATGATCTCTCATCTAATATCTAATTTCAGCAAAAATAATAATTATGGAACAACGAAAGTAATGAATGCTCCTCGAGAATATTATCCAGTTGGCTATGATAAAAATTTTGATGACAATTTTGCAAGTCGAGTGGATTTGCCTGATACCAGTTTTTACTGCGGAGATCAAAAACATTTTCCCGGACTGTATGCTGATGAGGACCTTGGCTGCATGGTAACAATTTTCATGAATAATTGAATAGACTAGAGAAATATTGTTTATTTCGTTATTTAATTAATTTTTGTATTGGTGATTTATTAATTTTGTTCTTTCTTTATTAACCCAGGTTTTCCATGTTTGTGCACTGACGGACGATGGACTAATTATGAAGAGTTTTCTGTGTCCAGAATCGACGCTTTTCGATCAGACTATTTTAAAATGTAACTGGTGGTTCTACGTGGATTGCAAGTCATCAAAAGGTCTTTACGATAGCAACATTCCTATTAGTAAAAGCTATCAGCTCATGAAAGCCTTAGCGTTTTTCTCAGCCTACAAAAATCACGATAACGGTACTGTGCAAGCAACCGAGACAGAGGAAGCGAGGAACGTTTAGTAAATGAAATATAATTTTAAGAAAGTAGGTAAATTTTTATTCCTCGTTAAAATGGCACGTTCACGAAAAAGTGACAAACCTATAAAACCTCAACCGAATTTCAAAGATCTTCTTCTCAAAGAGGTCGTTTGCCATGATTTCATTGCTCAAGATATATCCACATTTTATGCAATTCTATGTCTCTACCTATACTTGATCAGGAAAAGTCAATAATATAGTTATCTGCATTCAGAATCTATGATTCGATTGTTAAAATTAATTGTTGTAAAAGTGTCGACGAGTCTTTCGAAAATATATAGAAAAAATGTTTGTTCTGATACTTATAAGTAGATAGCAGAATAAATTGTCAAGTATTATACACTTTTTAGAGTAGGTACATGAAAATTTAAAGTTCAGATAATTGAATGGCTTCGAGGGATTTAAGGCGTTAATTAAACATAGTAATATTTATGACGAAGTCGATCAGCGTGACAAAATTTTAAATGACAATAAATCAAAAAGAGGTAGATAAAATGTAGAGAAATGCGATTATGAAGTGTAATACTTCTTCACGCTCAGGCCCTTGCCTACTTATTTTTAAGGGATGTACATACATTTAATTTATTTACGTTATATTTTTATTAAATAAAAAATTATTGTAAATTGTTTAATTTCTTAACTCAAACTTTAAAGCAAATTCCATTTTCAGCATTCATATCTCGAGTTTTAAAGAAAGCGTTTCAAAAACTCAAATATTCTTTTGAAAAAATAATTACTAGAAGGATTTTTCATTTATAATAAAGACTACGTTCATGGTTTAGCTAAAATTCAGTTTTTATTCTGTTTAATAAGAAAATAAAACAACAATAAAAAAAAGGAAAATTTTGATTAAAGTAGAGAACATGTAAATTTTAATCATAAAGTACAATCTAAAACAGATCAAGCGACTTCTCTGAAAGAAAACGAAGAAATTATCTAAAATCTAATGTATGAAAACGACTTATTTTCTCATTGAATTTAATAAAATCTTTGACTAATTTGTAGTAACATAAATTTCTTTCTACTTACTCGTAAATATGTATATGTATTTACAATATTTAGAAATTTAATTCGATAATTATATGTCATTAATCCATGATTATAAAGATATCAAGAAGTCTAATCTCAACAGAAGAGTACTTTGTGGTATAAAGTATCTTACGATATTAGTAAGAACTAAAAATTCTTCGAACAATAAATGGTAATACTGTACATATGATTTACAATCCTGTAACAAGTGCGCTCTAGTTAGGTGAAATCACTTCAAAAACAAAGGCGCCCTCGTTAGGCATACTAAATATACATTTTCAAGTGTTGTATACGATATTAAAAATCATTAGGGATAATTAGGATCACTTGAAGATTTCGTAATTCGTTGCTCCGTTTTAAAAAAATCAATTCACTTCCTAATCTGCACCTCGATATTCATTTCACAACAATTATTTTGGTCTGAGTCCTTAGGGTGTTACGATAAATACTTAATTGAATACTCCCTTTACGCTCATCTTGACGATTTTCTGATCCTTACTATTAACATTATATTTTTGGTCCATTATTATATTGCTATTTAACGTCAGAAATTTATTAGCAATACTACTTTAGAATAATTCTTTTCTCAAAGTCATATAATCATAATCAGAACTACTGTAATAATTTGATGAGACAATTTTTTACAAAATCATTTCCAAATAATTAATTTCAATTTCAACCTTTATACTTTCTTACTACAAAAATCAAGCAAATCTTTTATTATAGCAAAATAAGCTCAATTCATTTGCAATATTGAACTAAAAAAAATATTATAAAAAATTTACAATGTACAATTAAATCCTATCTATAAAACAAGATCATAAAAAAAATTCTTAAAAACGCGATTTGTGCGTATTTTGAGCCCAGTCATTAAATTACACTACTTTATCCAATAAGTATGAATAAAAAACACATTTCTAGGAAAAATGTGCTTTTGTAAAGAATTGAAACTTTTTTCCCGAATATAAAAATAGAACCAATTGAATTTGTCTTTGTACTTGCTTCGAAAGTGCTACGAAGTAAAAATGCAATAGTTAGAGATACTTATTAACAGACCTAGTGATATACGAATATGCTAATATCAATTTTTTTAATTACATATAGCATAGTTTTTGTCTCTCAAGATACGTTTCTGATATGAAAGTCCGTTGTGAAATCTGAAATCGACAAGATAAAAAACTTATATTAGGTAAGATCGTCAGTACACTGTTTTCTCTCTTCTTCCACTCGCTGTCGAGTTCGATTAAATGCTTCTGTTTTGAGAAAATCTACTGTCTTGTATACAGTACTTGGTGGTGATTGGGCAGCTGGCAAAGACGAAGATGTGAAACTTTCTTTTGCTTCCAAATCTAGATCTAGATACTGCAAAACAACAAGACGTCGATTTGACGCCGGTATAAACGTATTGTGATCTTGGAAGTAATAAATCTGTAATGAAAAAATAAAATGGTAATTAGTAAAAAATGTTGAATAAAATAGGATCCTCCAGGATCGAAGTGGGGTCTGTGAGACAATTTGTAAGTCTCCTGTGATATATGGGGTTTCAATTGGACAGATGGAGGTTTTCAAGATATTTGGGGGTCAACAGAGGTTCTTTTGGGATAATTTGGATTTCCGTTCTCTGAGTCTTATTACAATTGAAAATAAAATTTTAAAAAATGTATATATACTTTAAAAAAAGTAAAAGATTTTGTTTTTAAGTAAGATACTATAGTTTGAAAAATTTTGATTGTAACATTTCTCTTTTTTCGAAGAAATATTGAAATTTAAAATAACTTCAAAAGGTTTTTCTACATGTTTTTAAAACTGCTTCTTTAAAGTATGATGACCTGATTAATATGAAATTTCCTAACAAAGAGAAGTATACAAACCTCCTCTTTTTCTTCGTTATCTTCGTCTGACGTCGACAGATGACGATTCGAATGTGTGTTTGTGGTGGGCGTAGGACTAGGAGCAGCTCTTAATCTTCCTCTGCCTGGTGGGGAAGCAAGTTGCAAAGCTCCAGTATTAACTGAAACAAATAAAACTTCTTATAATGTAAAAAAATTCAGATGAAAAAATAAATTCACTCCCTTTATCTTATCATTTTTACCTTCGACGGGTGGTCTAGTCAAGGGCGGCTTGAGTTTTCTGTTAATACTCGGTGGTTCAGCAGGTGAATGTTCCGTGGAATTAACATCTTGCATAGATCCTGCTAGTCCAGGAGAAGGTTCATTGCTGATAACAGATGTTGAATCACTCATTTTCCTACCAGGCTTTAATTCCCTGTAAACAACAGGTGGCGGTGGAGCCATGGTAGTAGGCACTGAACTGGAACAATCTTTTAGCAATGGACTCGGAAGATTCGAATATGTCGCTGTAGCTGAACTTTCCGATCGAGGACTTGAAGGTTCGACATCTTCATGAAAATCGTAACGAAATATACGATCATCAATGGCCGTTGGCGCTGCATTTGTATAGCAATGTTTTCTTCCACTCGTACCAGCTTCCGCTCCCAATCCCGACTGCCCAGACTTCGGAAAGTCGTAAGTTTCATCTGTTATAATCGCAGTTGCAGGAGTGGATGGTGCTGGAGTAGCAGGAGTTGTTGGTTTCGAACTTTCAGTCGCGCCATCCAGATTCAAGTAGTTGTGTCCAGGATTCTCTGGCAACATGTGAGGTGGTTTCGGAGGTCTTGGTGGCGCTGGTAGTTCTTCTGATACGGGAGGAGCTGCCGAATCGACGATTCTCAGCTTCCCAAATCTTTTTCTCACGCTCCAAGAGCCGATCTCAGCATCACTTGAGCTCTGGGAAGGTTTCAAGTCTCCTGAAATATATTCAAGAAAGAAAAAGTTTGAAAAACGTGTCCTAGGTTTCTAATACTACTTTTTATTTACTGACACAAGAATTGTCATCAGTAATTGACAAAGATCTTGCCATCATTAGTGTACAGGAAATGACAGTCTTCACAGTACCATAACAAAGCTTTTTTAGATAGTACAATCAGCAAATAATATATTTACCACAGGAAGGAAATGTTTCCCAGTTAACGCTAGGTACAGGAGCAGTCCATTCATCGTCAGTAAAGACGCTCTCAGCATCGGTAGTAGTTGGTGACCTAGGAGGAGATGGAGCTGTTCTTCTAGGGGTATCGTACTGCTCAGGACCTTGACCAAGAGTGGAATTGAGAGAACTGGTGTCGTTAAGACGACGACCTGAAATGCATTCACTGATGGGAATGTAGGGACCAGAAATCGTACTGGTTGGAGAAATTGGAGGCGATTCTTGCGATTCAAACTGAAACACTATAAAAAAAGCAATAAAATCATCATTTTTTGTATGGACTATCCTGTATTCTCGTAAAACTGCTTACTTTTGAAAATATGCATTACATACTCTGACATTGTTGTTCTTCGTCTTGGGTGTACGCTTTCAATCCACAAACTTGACAAACTGCGTCCACCCATTTGTTCATTTCAGCCTCGTTTTCTGCTACCAAATAATACGTTCTTTTTGGTGTCTTGACGTTGAACATAAACTGATATTTCTGCTTGCGATTCTCAAATCTCAAACCAGCATCCACCTGTGTGACAATACGAGTTAATGTTTTTTTATTTTATATCGTCACATTGCTACATTTATATGTTCAATTTTATGAAGAATAAACGAAACTTACCTGTTCACATTGATCTAGATCGATCTGACCTTTGCGCTTACGACATCTTTTATCTGTATAATACTCTAAAAAGTATTGTCCAGGTAACTCTCCGCTATGGCGTAAAGCGAACCATCGCTTTCTCCAGCGCTAAATTTTAAATTAACATTTGTTTATCTTAAAAGTATTTACTCTCAAACATCAGATTTTTTATACAAAGTTAGTGCGGTCTGTCAGAAATAATTTAAATTTAAAAACGTGGAAACAGTGACTACTTTTTAAAGTATTTATTACAATTCTACAATTACAATTTGTCATCAAAATGTTTTTAAACGAAATTCTTCGGAAATCTTATTGTGAATCCCCATTTTTTCTCGACGTTTCCTGCTTTTCTAAGAATCTCATAACTGGGAAAATAAACCTTATCATCGTTTATAATTGAAGCACATTTAATAAAAAAAATGATATTCAAATAACGAAACCCATTTAAAAAAAAATCCATACAAAGAACTCATAAAAAAAATCTTTATATCATTAGATTTGGATAATTCAACTACCACTTGTTTAATAAAAGGGAAATTAAATTTTCAAAAAGGACTAAGATTTTGAAAACCTGAAGCTAGAAAGGACAAATATTATTAAGAAAGTAAGGGGCGCTGGTATGTAATAATTGAGGTTATACAATTAGGAAAAAGATTCTCTTGCTTCAAAACTATTAAAACGGAGCAATGATTCCTTTATAAATTTAATATAGAAAATTTAATCTAAAAAGAAAAGATGTCACTAAATTGAGTCTTAATTTTATGAGATTATGGTGAAAATTTGAACAATGTAAACAAGGGATTTTTATTGTTTAGAATAATGTTGAGAGAAGAATGATAAGAACTTACTGCTCGCCAGATTTTCGTAGGCGGAGATTTTATGAGCCATCCTTCGTGGACGATCTCTTGAGTAGTCTTAAGCACCTCCATTCCCACCACACTTCTTAATTAATTAAAGATCAACGTCATAAATGCTCTTAGAGCAACTGGAACCACTGTCACGGGCAGCGCGAGAGCACACCCGCCATTCATTTATTTTATCTATTTTTGAACAATACAATTGCCGTCCAGTTCTTACGAATGTTTTTTTCTAATCTAAATATGACTACCATTGTCCTTTTATGCCGCCCATCTATGAAAGGGACTGCAATGGATTAAATGATGCAGTGGACTTTGCAGTGGACCACGCAGACAAAATTGACGGCACCATCTCTACACCTACTCCATTTTCATCACACTACTTTGGAGTTTGGAGTTTGGATCTTTGGATCCCAAACCAAATCCCAATTTCCACAGTGTTGCCACATTCGCCATGTTGAATTATATACATATGTTTATGCTTTTTGTGACGTCATGTACTATTGGTAAAATCTAATCAAAAAAAAAATATTCTGGAGTTTATTTTAATAAAACAATATCTAAATAAATTTGAAAACAATTTGATACGATATCAGCAAAGAATAGAATTTATTATGCCCAATTTACTCATGTATATACTATTTCCTCATTGTTAAAGGTAATTTTTACTCAAAACAAGTTCCAATGGTTCCAATTTTCAAAAATTTGAATTTTTGTTCGAATTAATTTTGTAAAACTATTTTCTTGATCAATTTTTTTACCCGTGATTTGCGAAAATTTGTACTTACCAGCATCCTGTGTCTTCTATTTGCAAAAGTTTTGTTCAGTCCCTTATATATAAATAAAATATACTGTTTATATTTTGAAAACATTTTTTAAATGATGGATTTATTGACATACGTTAAAATTATTCAAATATATTCCATACCTATACAATGCAGTAGTGAAACTTTTTAATTTTACTTTATAATAAATTCGAAATAATATTCTTTATTCCTAATTATTTGACTATTTATATTACTATATCATCATTTATTCAGTACTTGGTAGGCAAATAACTAATAAACGTCTGTTTGCGACATTTTTAGTATTTTGCAGGCAGTTTTATATATTGAATATACAAAAATACTCGTAATCAAAACTCAAAATTATTATTTGAAAATATATTTTCTAATCAGCATCTACTTCCTATATATATATATATATATATTTA